>LR750112.1:866689-889239 GCA_902729485.2 Mus minutoides
CTGCTGCAAGGTTCCGAGTGCCTGTGCTAGCCTGATGCACTGCTGCTTACCTCTAAGCCCACTGACTTGGCAGGAAGATCATAAGTTTGAAGCTTCTCTGAACTAATAGTGAAGCTAATGTCTTTAAAAGAGACTGGGGTGGAGGAAGGAAATCATAAGTTAAAACAAGGATGCTCCAAGTGTGAGTCTCACTACAACAGTCTTGGCATCACTTGGGTACTTGTAGGAATGGACACTCTCCCTCTACAGATAGACCAAATGGCAGATTTGGGAGGAGGCTCAGCACTTTGGGATTTAGTAGGCTTTCCAAGTAATTGTGATGCAGCTATAGTTTTGGGAAGAGATGCTAAACCAACTCTCTAAAGAGACTGCCACCCAGGAGGAAAACCTTATCACTGCTGAGAGTGGGGACCCTTAGTGCCATGTGAAGTTGATTTTGCCTCACACTCTTGTATGTCTTGTATGTTAAGCCCCTCCTTAAGTTTACTGTTTTAAGGCCTTACTCTTGAGAATAGAACAATCTGCCTCACCAAAATGTATCTCACACGAAAATTTTCCCCATACTTGTCTACCCTCAGGTGATAAAATTTGACTAAAACCAACCTCAATGAACATTAAATTGTACCCAGTCTTGGCATGTAAAGACTTTGTGGCCTGACCTAATAACACAAATGAGTCTCAACCAATCACAGCATTCATGCTCTGGCCAGCCAGGGCCATTGACTGATCAGACAACATTCACTTTAAAGTCAACCCTGAGCATGGCCAAGGCTGCTCCTGTATATAACTCCCTTCTCTCCCTGTGTATAATGGGTGGACATTTTGAACAATCTCTTTTTTTCTGGACTGCTACCTTCTACCAAAAAGTTATCTTTGCCAAAGTAAATTTTACTTTCATGGTTTTTCTATCCTTTTATTTTCTTATAATTTAAGTGTTTGGCAAAAATAAGGTAGGTTTGAAAAAGAGGGCACAAATCCAGAGCAGAAAATTTAAAATCTAGCCCAAATTACAGAAGAATAACTTGATGCTAAGTTCCATGAGAATGGAATAAAATCCCCTCACAGCCCCCCTGACACTGCCTGGAGGACCAGGACCCAGAGGCTGGATATCCCAGAAACCTAAGATAGAACCAAACTCCACTGGGGAGAGAGAGGGAGAGGGAGAGAGAGAGAGAGAGAGAGAGAGAGAGAGAGAGAGAGAGAGAGAGAGAGAGAGAGAGTTCAATGAAATGATTCCCAATGATATTCTGCTATACTCATAGATTGGTGCCCAGTTGATATCAGAGAGGCTTCAGCCAGCAAGTGATGGAAGTAGATATAGAGACTTATAACCAAACATTGGCAGAGATCAGAGAAATCCTTCAGGAGAGGGGGAGGAAGGATTGTAGAAGGGGGTCAAGGACACTACAAGAAAACAATCCATAGAAGCAACTAACCTGGCTTCATAGAGGCTCACAGAGCCTACATGGGTCTGACATAGGTCCTCTACACATATGTTATGGTCGTGGAAGCTGACATTGTGGGACTCCTAACAATGGGAACAGGGGCTGTCTCTGCCTCTTTTGCTTGATTTTGGGACTCTTTCCTCATACTAGTTTGCCTCTTCCAGCCTTAATATGAGGGGAGGTGCCTAATCTTATTGCAACTTGATATGTTATGTTTGGTTGATATCCCTTGGAGATCTGCCCAGAAACTGTGAAGGAGTGGAGCCGGGGCAAGATGGAAGGAGGAGAAGGGATGGACTGGGAAGATAGGGGGAGAGGAACTACAGTTTGGGTGTAATGTGTGAGAGAATAAATAAATATATTTTTAAATTCCCTAACATTCTCCTTCTCAGAGCAGAATTGTTCCTGGACACTGAGGTAATTAGACCCTGACAGGATTGGGAGAGGCTATAAACATTAGGAACTCCTTCACTGTTTTGCACAGTTTCTTTGATGAATGTTGTTCTCTGCCTCTGAGAAATGTTTGACAGGTCTACACCTTCATATTAAGACAAGCTGAAGTTTCAGCTTCCACACTAAATGTGTGTGCCAATGTAACTATCAAAAATGCTGTATTTATTAATAGAGAGACATATCCTCCCCTTCTGTACAACCCACATGAAGGGAAGATATTTGTTAGCTATGGATTTTTCTCTCTGTCTCATTCTGCTTCTCCCATCCTTGCTGACTATATTTCATCTGTCTGGTTTGGGGTACAGGTGAAGGAGCATGCTCTTGGGGTATGATGGATGATTCTGGCGGGTTCTTTCTCTCAATGGGGAATTACTTGGGTTTAGCACATGTCACTCTGTGGTGGCAAATGGAACCAGTTATAATTGCCACAATTCCTGTGGTTCCTGATGCTTCAGTGGCCCATCTAAGAGGAAAAGTGGTCCATGCTACATTCTACAAATATCAGACAGACACTCCAGTTTGGCTCCTCTTTCTCTTCAGCCAACATGGCTGTCCTCTGGCCATGGGAAACTCTTATGTATCCTTTTCCAGACAAACTGTGAGCTCACAGCAGTATCTTGGGACAGCCATCTTGTTTTTTCACAGGGCAATACAACTTCCTCAGCCTTCACGTAAGCACCCAGACAGTCTCTCTGAGGGGACCCTTTCTTACTAAACTGGGCTGAGTGCCAGTTTTCACTTCTCTTTCCTTAGAGAAGTGAGATTCACAATCCTCCAACTTCTAGCCCTTTACCCTTATGCTTGAAGTTGGAGTAAGTTCAAAACTGTGAGCACATGGGGCTGAAGAGCTGGGGTACGAGGTTAAGAGGACTTGATGCTCTTGCAAAGGACCTGAGTTCAGTTCTCAGAACCCCAACTGCCTACCTAAGACTCCAGTTTAAAGGGATTCAGCACCTCCTTTCGTTTTTTGTGGCCAAGGACATGCATATTACACACACACACACACACACACACACACACACACACACACACATACATACCAAAATAAAAATAATGTTTTTAAGTCTATACCTACTTCTCAAATATTTCCACAGCATTTCACCATCTCACATGAGGTTTATTCCATTTTCATTTCTGGATCACATACCTATTGTTTTGAGGTTTTAGTTAAAATGAGGCAGGACTTATCCTATTCTTACTGCTTTATTCAAATACACAGACGGAAGAAAGGAAGGAATCTCAAATAAGGAAACGAATGCTAAGGTAACCAGGAAAAGCATGTGCCACGGCTTCTCCTACGGCTGCCACATAGCCACTCACCATCTTCCTTGACTAAACATGGGACTACTTTCTTATTAAATTTTAATCTTCATTAGGGAAGAAAAAAACAAAGCTTTGACTTAGATCCCTACGAACTGGGCCAGGCAAGCCAATCTGTGATGATACCCAGGCCTCACTCACAACAATAGGAAAGGGAACATTTCTTCTTGTACATGTTCTGTCTTACTATGTTTTCAAACCAGGGTCTGAAGGACAGAAACTTTAAAACCAAACAGCAGTCCCATAAATTTTATTTTCCACACTACAGATGTTCTTTGATTATGTCCCCATCAACAGGAAAAGTGTGCAAAGGGTGTCTAGCTCTAGCACCTGTAAAGCCCCTCACTGTTTGTCTTGGGAAGGCCCAGAACACTGCTCTATGGACACACAGTCTGGACTAGCCACAGCAGCATCTGGGGAAGGACAGGTGTCATCTCCCTTGATTCCGGTCTTTTGGATGGCACATACCCTTTCCATGATCCTAGGCCCTTGCTTCTCTTAAAATGTATCTTCCATAAAATTTAAATGGTTGCCAGATATCTTTCCCCAGTCCTGATATGTTACAATTTTGGCCATATTAAAGACGCTCTGCTCTGTGAAGGAAGGAGCCGAGAAGATGAAGGGAATGTATCTGGTTCTGCTTCACTTCTTTTATTCATCCCTTCCCACCACATTTTGCCTGCAATTATATAGCCAATGACCATCTGGCTAGTGCCTTAGAGGGCGCTTAACATCAATGCAGCTTTGCTTGTTAATTTCCAAAGATTCTTAGCTTATTTTTTGTGTATATTTAAGTCTGATAAATCCAATGTATTTCCACGGCTACTGAGTGTCTCACGTTGGACACTAGCTAGCCAATGAAGTGGAGAAAATGG
This sequence comes from Mus minutoides, assembly GCA_902729485.2. Taxonomy (NCBI): domain Eukaryota; kingdom Metazoa; phylum Chordata; class Mammalia; order Rodentia; family Muridae; genus Mus; species Mus minutoides. Next base: position 870,783 of record LR750112.1, read on the forward strand.
CGTCAGCACACTAATAAATGTGCATATTCAATGAGCCTTCAGTTTATTATTCTTGCAAATAACTCAGATCCTTAAGCATTTGAGATATACAATCCATAATCATAAGGCATAGGAACTCATGGGTGTTAAATTATCTACATAGAACACATTTACAATCATTTTGGGTTCAAAAGTGCCTTACATATTGCCAGGAAAAAAAAAGCACCAAAATAGAATCTAAAAGCTATAGCATCCAGGAAATTGTCCTTCTTAGCTTATAAACAGCACCGAATACATGTGTGCAGTGTATTACGGATTTGTAATGCTGTGGTATACTGCTCTTTGCCTTTTTTCATTACAAAAACATTAAAAACATTGATTAACCAAAAAGTATTGTTAGGAGATAGAGAAAATTAACGTCAGAATTCAAATCATTCCTTTGGTTAATGATGAAATAAAACATATAAAAGATTCTATGAATAATAATTCTCCCCATAAGGAGGGCTGAAATTCACCAGGAATGAAATGTTCTTAGAAGCTAATACAGGTTTTTAAGAGATTGCATTTGTGTTACTGGTGCTTTGGTACCCATCAGATACTGAGGCAGTTATTTTGGTGATGACTTATGTTCTTTGAGACAATTAAAACTTATGGAATGGAGGGACTGATCACACCATCCCTAGTGTAAGACTATAGAAACAATGAGGACAGCACTCTTACTTGTCTATGCATCTGCAGCCCATTTGGGGGCTTGAATTTAGGACAAAAGACTATGCTGAACAACAGGCATTATCCTAATTGAATAGCAGAATTACCTGCAATTCTGTAAATTGGACAGAATTTTCTTTCTTTTCTCTGATACTATTATGTGATTGCTTCCTGAACCAGAAGGAGAAAAGGGAGAGGGCTGAAATACCCGACTGAAAGTGTTCAATAGGGATTTTCACCTCCCCTGGCTCAGGCTTGGTAGCGCACTGCCAAGGACAAACACAGCAGTGGAGGTGATTCCAAATCCCTCCTCCTTCCACTTCACCTGCCCCCCCCCCCCCCGCAGGGTGCCAGGAGGCTCCTCCTTCTTGATGACTTTCGGGCATCTTGCTGTTCTTCAGCTCCTCTGCTCAGAGACCGAGAGCTGGGACTTGGTTACTTCCCAGCACACCTATACCTCTTGGGCTCATTTGGCTCGCCTGTGTATTCCTAATAATTAACTCTGCATTTCTTTTAGACAGGACCATACACTGTCTAGTCTGATGTCCTGGGCACACATGTAGCAGAGGGCTGCCTTGTGGTAGAGGATGAGTCTAATCCTGCAGAATCTTGATGCACCGGGGTGGGGGTGCCGAGGAGGATATGGAGGCTGCCCTCTCAGAGGTGAGGGGGGGGAGAGTATGGGGGGAGGACCTCTGTGAGGGGGAACAGGAGGGGCAGCATTTGGGATATAAATAAATAAATAAGTAAATATTAACTCTGAGTCTCCAATATATCCAAAAGCAACAATAATAAATTCAACATCAATAGCTACCATTTTGAGCTACTATTCTCTGTCTTTCTTTCTCTTTTTGGTTTTCATGCCAAGCATGGTACTAAGTAAGTACAGCACCATCTGATCCGGCAACAACCTCATAACAACCCTAAGGAGTGACGGTAGGCTCCGGTGCCTAAGCCTTAAGCGGTTATCTCTTATATTCTAAATTCTTGTATCTAGAGAAGACATACTGTCTGACTATTGAGAACATGTTTAATATGAATGTCAAGTACTTTACATGCATTCTTCTATTTTTGACTTAAATTCTTAGAAGCTCTATCCCCTACTCAATGAGCTTAGAGAAGGTTATCTTTCCTCTAGGGAAGTGGTTTGAGATCCCCCCTCCCCCCCGCTTTCTAACAAAAGAATTATGTATTTACTTTATGTATATGAGTAAAATGTAGCTATCTTTAGACACAGCAGAAGAGGGCATCAGATCCCATTACAAATGGTTGTGAGCCACAAGGCTGGGAATTCAACTCAGGACCCCTGGAAAAGCAGTCAGTGCTCTTAACCACTGAGCTATCTTTCTAGCCCCTTGAGATCCTTTTATAGAGTGCATTATGGTGACTTCCCCCAAATCATAAACTTACTTTTGTTGATACTTTATAACTGTAATCTTGCTACTGTTGTGAATCATAATGTGATTTTGTTTTTTGGTTTTTTTTTTGGGTATATAAGAGCTTTGTCGAAGGGGTCATGACAGGTTGAGAATTGCTATACTGGGGTGATTATAGCAGAAAGAGCTGTAATAAAGGATTAAGTAAAAGAGTACTCATTTGCTGATTACTAGCTTTATGAAGTTGCTTAAAGTTTCCAAGTCTCTGATTTTTTTTATCATCATGCTCCACTATGTTCATAACAGCCATATTTATAATTGCCAGAAGCTGGTAACAACTCAGATGTCCTTCAACTGAGGAATGAATATAGAAAATGTGGTACATTTACACAATGAAGTACTACTCAGCTATTAAAAATAATGACTTCATGAAATTCACAGGCAAATGGATGGAACTTGAAAATATCCTGAGTGAAGTAACCAAGTCACACAAGAACACACAAAGTATGCACTCACTGATAAGTGGATAATAGTACAAAGTTTGGAAGATACAAAACAGACCATATGAAGCCCAAGAAGAAGGAAGACCAAAGTGTGGATGCTTCAGTGCTTCTTAGAAGGGGAAACAAAATACCCACAGGAGGAAACATGGAGACAAAGTGTGGAGCAGAGACTGAAGGAAAGGCCATCCAGAGACTGCCCCACCTGGGGATCCATCCTATATATAGTAGTCAAACCTGGACACTCTTGTGGATGCAGGAAGTGCTTGCCGACAGGAGCCTGATATAGCTGTCTCCTGAGAGACTGCTAGAGCCTCACAAATACAGAGGTGGATGCTTGCAGCCAACCACTGGACTGGGTGCAGGGTTCCTGATGGAGGAGTTGAAGAAGGGACTGAAGGAGTTGAGGGGGGTTGCAGCCCCATGGGGGGAGCAACAGAGTCAAGTGGCCAGACCCCTGGAGCTCCTGTGGACTGGACCACCAACCAAAGAGTACACATGGAGAGACCCATGGCTCCAGCCACATATGTGGCAGAGGATGGCCTTGTTGGATATTAGTGGATGGAGTGGCTCTTTGGACTGATGGTGTTTTATGCCCCAGTGTAGGAGAATGCCAGGATGGGAAGGCAGGAATGGGTGGGTGGATGAGTGGGGGAGCACCCTCATAGAGGCAGGGGGAGGGGAATGGGATTGGGGGTTTCTGAAGGGGAGACCTGGAAAGGGGAAAACATTTGAAATGTAAATAAAAAAAATATCCAATTGAAAGAAAGAAAGAAAGAAAGAAAGAAAGAAAGAAAGAAAGGAAAAAAAGAAAGGAAAAAAGAAAGAAAGAAAGAAAGAAAGAAAGAAAGAAAGAAAGAAAGGAAAAAAAGAAAGGAAAAAAGAAAGAAAGAAAGAAAGAAAGAAAGAAAGAAAGAAAGAAGGAAGGAAGGAAGGAAGGAAGGAAGGAAGGAAGGAAGGAAGGAAGGAAGGAAGAAGTCATCCTTTGGAAGATGATTTGGATGGTGGGGCTTCATGAGTGGCACTGTTGCCCTTGTAAGAGAGATCCCAGAGAACTCAGCCTTCTATCCCCAGGCAAGCAATGAGAAGGCATACAGATGCTGGCATTCTCCTACACTGGGGCATCAAACACCATCAATTCAAAGAGCCATTCCACCCACTAATATCCAACAAGGCCATCCTCTGGCATCTTTATGCCTTTCTGGCATCTTTATCTTGGACTTCTCAGCAGTTCAAGCATTAAGGACTAATTTCCTGTTGTTTTTAAAGTACCCAGTAATGGTATTTTATGGTAACTGTGTTGGGATCCAGCTGGGGTTCCACACCCTCTGCTTCCTCCCTCTCGTGTATCCTGATGCAGGTGTGCAGGATCCTGTCCTGCTGGGAGTGAGTTGTGGGGAAGGGAGAGCTTACTTGTGTTACAGCTCTTTTAGGAAAGGCCTTCTCCAACAATCTTCAGTGAAACAGCCCTCTGGGACTATCTTAGCTGGTATGTATACCTTCTGTGGGGTAGGCTTGTACACATTTATTCAGGGTGAACTAGGAGTGTACATGGACCTTAGGGAGAGAGAGGGAGTTTTTGAGGTAAATGAAAATCTCTGGCTACAGTCTAAAGTTTGGTGGATGCCTCTTTTATATGGACAGACATTCTAGGAATCCCAGGTACTTACTGGGTGAGTTTGAGATGGGCTAGGCTGACTCCATGACAGGCTTCAAATAGGCAGTTCAGAAGACCAGGCCTAAATCTCCGTTTCCTGAACTAGGCAAGTCCAGGCCTCAGAAGCTGCCCCAACACCTGGCCTGAGGCAAGGACAGTGGGACAGCAGCAGTTCCCAGACTTACCCAGCAACAGTTTCCAGTACTCCAGGCCCCAGCTATGGTTCTGAAATGTCCCTAGAGATAGAGCCAAAAGATAAAGATAGAAATCACCTACCTCTACAATAGTTCCCCTTATGTGCTTTAAATTGGGCCTGCAAGCTCACATTGAAGTTAATCCATCTATGTAGATGGTAGAGTCCAGCATGCTGGACTTCTGCAGAATAAAAACACTCTGCATTTTCATACTATTTGAGTCTGGTATGTCATTCTTTGGTGAATGATGGACCTTTACAGGTTCTTATTGGGGGTAGAGTAAGTGACAGGGTAGTTGAACTTTTAGGTCTGCCAAAGACTACTAGACCCTTCCCAGGTAGAAGCTATGGGTGTAGGGTGACCCAGACAAGATCAGAAAAGGGGAACATTGCTGGTAAAGGGAGTCCCCCATTTTGTACTGAGCTTAGAGGAGCTAAGCTCATAGTAGACTTTGACATTAATTAGCTGCGTTTCTTCACAGTTTTTTGCTATAATAGCGTGTTTTATTCCTGAAGCTTCTTGATATGTGTCAGAATACTTTTTATTAATTCAGCTTGGGTCAGGTTTTATGTTAATTGGTGATGAAAACATTTGATGACACAGTTTTGATATACAGTCATCAAAACATTTTGTACAAAATTTAAGTTTCTTCATGCATAAAAATAGTAACAGTAGGACAATCTATAATAAGGGTATTTGGTTTCAATCTAGGACAAGGGACTGAAGCACATATTTTGCATAATAAGCAGACCGAGCCTCCGGGTTCTCCCAGCATCCTTCAGTCTCTACCTGGTATACCCTATCCCTAACCCAGTCCTTTTCAACTAAGAGTCTGGGCTGCCCTTCCCCCAGGGAGGTTCTTCCCTGTATAATCCAAGCATTTTGATCTCCCTCCCCCTCCACTTCCACATCCACTTCCACTTCCACTTCCTCTTCCTCTCTTCCTCTCTCTCTCCCTCCCTTTCCCCCTCCCCCTTCTTCTTCTCTCTGAAAGTGAATAGCCTTTCTCTCTTCCTCCCCACCCTGTGTGAACTTTCCTGGCCTCCTTCCTTGAGGCCAATGAACATGCCCATTCAAGAGCAGCTTTTCAATAAACCTTAATATATTGCCTTTAATATATTCTAATCTGGTTTGAATTGGCACATTTCACTAGGAGAGAAATAACCTATCAAAGGGATTAATTACCTATATACCCTCCTGACAGGTAATGGTTGGATTGTGGTTGTTGGCTATTGGAAGAGAAATGTACTGTAGTTGGAAACATTCAGGGTACTTTATACAACCTAACCAAAAACTGGGGTATAGTATAATTTTGACCACTCACATCACACACACACACACACACACACACACACACACACACACACACAAAATCAAGTAAGTCTTTGCAAACACCAAAAACTATCTTTAAAACTAGAAATATTAACAAGTTTGTGCCGGTAATGAGTAATAGCTGTTTTTCATTGAATACCAAACAATATTAAAGAAGGAATTACAAGGTATTGCCTTGTTGTTTAAATATTAATTCTACTTTTTGAAGAGTCTAAATGGCTTTGTAAAGAAAAACAATACTAACTAGAAACAGAGTAGATTTCTTTTTTAAAAAAAAATATAAGATGACTATTAAAAGATAACTTTAGAGCAGTCTAAAGACTCTCTTTTAAAAGGTTTCTTCAAGACTCAGAAGAGATTTCTCACAGTTGCAAAGAAGGATCAAAGCTCTTCACAGTCCAGTATGCAAATGTATTCCACCCTTTGGGTAATCTAAATTGAAATTAAAGAAGAGAAAGAATTGTTCAAAGCAAGCAACTATTTTAAAAGTAAGAAACTCTGATTTTAAAAGTAATGCATTGCTTTTGTCTCCTTTTTCCATACTATGGGCTTTCTAAAGATACTTTAAATATCTTCCAAGTCTTCCAAGGTTTTTTGATGAAAGAAAGGTTGAAACCTAAACTGCTCTTTTGGTAGAAAGAAACTCCAGAGAAAATTAATAGGTGAATATTCTACTATATTCTGCAGGCAGTTCTGAGATGATAATTAAGAGTTCTGTTTCAAAACTAAGTAATATAAACAGCCAATGAAGTTCAGTTTGCATACGTGAAGTGGGTTGCTTCTGTCAAGTGTGAATCCACTCACAGGCAGAGGCTTCCAACCAGCAGTCATCTCACCTGGATCAGGACGTAACACTGTATCCTATCTAGTAAACTTGTGTTCAAACTTTGTTCTGAAACAGGTAAGCATTAGGTTAGCTTTAATCACTTAACCTTTATAATTTTTAATTCCCTTTTTCCTTTTCTTATTTTCATTTTATAAACCAAATTGATTCTTATCTAAAGAGACCTATTATGGAAATATTAAGAACTCACAGATTCTCCCACATGCAGTTATGCTAATGGAATTGGAAACTTATCAAATATGCAAATATGTGCCCAAAGAAAAACTCATAGTTGATCAAGTAAATCTGCAAAAATGAAAAGAAAAGAAATCAGTGGGAATTGTAAATGATAAAATCGCTGGAGTATTAATAAAATCACCAATCAAAAAATTGCTTTTAGATAATGCTGATCTGTGCAGATGCAGGAAAATAAACTACCCCATTCTGAGATCATGGCAAACACTTCACGAGTAATTTTGCATGGTATTACAAATCCACCACAAAAATACTGTTGGAAGTCAGCATGGTTTGTAACTGAGAGATGGCTAACTTTTAAGTTCTTTGTCAAGCTATAACATAAACCATGAGTCTAAGTGGTAAGGGTCAATAGCCATCTTAAAAAGGTCAATTGTCTATAGACTTTATGACTGACTTTGATCCTCAGGACTAACATGGTAGAAGAGAGAACTAATTCCCCCTGAACATTGACCTCTGCCCTCCACACAAGAGCTGTGGTATGTGCACATGCCACAATAAATCAAAATAACAGCAATAGTCCTTAAGTGTGTCTAATGCTACTCATTCTTTAGTGCACATTTATTCTGTACCACCACATTCTGAACACAATATGCATATCATCTAACAGATGAGAAAGCAGAATCATAGAGAGGGTTTAGTACTTACTCAAAGGCTCTTTCTACCCCAAGGGCAGAGATACAGCTAGATCCAGGCACCATAACTCAAAAGTCTAAATATTAATCTTCACACTGTACTGAAGGAGTTAATTTTACAGACCTGACTAGGCAATTGCATCTCTTGTGAGCTTGTTATTTGGTCAAATACCACTCTGTGTGTTGTTGTGAAATTGTTTTTAAAAGATGTGATTATCATTTGAACCATTAAATTTTAAGTAATTTCACCCTTTATTCCCATACTGTATGTAGATTTCCCTAGCCAGCAAGCAAAAATGGAGGTTTCCTCAGGAAGTGACTCTGCCTCAAGTCTGCAACAGAGAAGCTCTGTCCAAATTTTCAGACTGCAGTTGTTTCCATTTCTGCTTAGAACCATAGCTAATACATGTATATTTGTATAGCCTAGGGATTATATTACATAACATTATTTTCTCTAATCCTCTTTCCAATGCTGTGTCCTGGGTGAAATACGTATTGCAAATATTTTTGAGATAAGGAAATTAAGCCAGCATAGATGGATTGAGCCCATATCATAGTAAGTAATAAATCCTGAATCAAAATATAAATAAAAGGTACCAGATCTTCTGGAGCAAGTGTCATGCTTGGCAGATACAAAAGCACTCAATTTCTTCCAGTATTTAAGTAGCCTTATGACCCCATTTCTGAAGAATATACTTATATATTTGTTAAATATTTTTTGAGGAGGGCAAAGGTTTTTTTTTTTTTTTTGATATTTTCTTTATTTACATTTCAAATGTTAGCCCTTTCCTGGTTTCCCCTCTGAAACCCCCCTATCCTCTCCCCTTCCCCTGTCCCCTCCCCCTTCCTCTTCCCCTCCCCCTCCCCCTTCTCACCAACATACCCACTCCCCTTTCCTGGCCCTGGCAGTTTCCTATACAAGGGCCTCTCAGGACCAAGGGCCTCTCCTCCCATTGATGACCAACAAGACCATTCTCTGATACATATGCAGTTGGAGACATGGGTCCCTCCATGTGTACTCTGTGGTTGGTGGTTTAGTCCCTGGGAGCTCTGATGGTACTGGTTGGTTCATATTGTTGTTCCTTCTATGGAGCTGCAAACCCCTTCAGCTCCTTGGGTCTGTTTTCTAATTCCTCTATTGGGGGCGCTATGCTCAGTCCAATGGTCGGCTGACAGCATCCACCTCTGTATTTTTTAGGCTCTGGCAGAGCCCCCACAGGAGACAGCTATATCAGGCTCTTGTCAGCAAGCACTTGTTGGCATCCACAATAGTGTCTGGGTTTGATGACTGTATATGGAATGGATCCCCAGGTAGGGCTGTCTCTGGATGGCTTTTCCTTCAGTCTTTGCTCCATACTTTGTCTCTGTAACTCCTCTCATGGGTTTTTTGTTCCCCATTCTAAGAAGGATCGAAGTATCCACATTTTGGTCTTCCTTCTTCTTGAGTTTCATGTGGTCTGAGAATTGTGTTTTGGGTATTCAGAGCTTCTGGGCTAATATCTATTTATCAGTGAGTGCATACCATGTGTGGTTGCTTGTTTTGTTTTTTGTTTTTTATTTGTTTGTTTGTTTGTTTGTGACTGGGTTACCTCACTCAGGATATTTTCTAGTTTCATCCATTTGCCTAATAATTTTATAAATTCATTGTTTTTAATAGCCGAGTAGTACTCCATTGTGTAAATGTACCACATTTTCTGTATCTATTCCTCTGTTGAGGGACATCTGGGTTCTTTCTAGCTTCTGGCTATTATAAAGAAGACTGCTTTGAACATAGAGGAGGATGTGTCCTTATTACATGTTGGAACATCTTCTGGGTATATGCCCAGGAGTGGTATTGCTGGGTCCTCAGATAGTACTATTTCCAATTTTCTGAGGAACCACCTGGCTTATTTCCAGAGTGGTTGTACCAGCTTGCAATCTCACCAGCAATGGAGGAGTGTTCCTCTTTCCCGACATTCTTGAGAGTATCTGCTGTCAGCTGAATTTTTTATCTTAGCCATTCTGACTGGTGTGAGGTGGAATCTCAGGGTTGTTTTGATTTGCATCTATAGGGTTTATTGAAAGATTACTTTCCTGCTTTTTCTAGGGTATAGTTTCCCTCCTGTGTTGGCCTTTTAAATCTAGTATCCTTTGTAGGGCTGGATTTGTGGAAAGATATTTTGTAAATTTGGTTTTGTCACAGAATATCTTGGTTTCTCCATCTATGGTAATTGAGAGTTTTGCTGGGTTGGCATTTGTGTTCTCTTAGGATCTGTATGAAATCTGCCCAGGATCTTCTAGCTTTCATAGAGTCTGGTGAGAATTCTGGTGTAATTCTGATAGGTCTGCCTTTATATTGGGACTCTTCACTTTCTCTTATACCTATTATCCTTAGGTTTAGTCTTCTCATTGTGTCCTGCATTTCCTGGAGTTAGGAGCATTTTGCACTTTGCATTTTCTTTGTCTGTTGTGTCCATGTTTTCTATGGTATCTTCTGCACCTGAGATTCTCTCTTCTATCTCTTGTATTCTGTTGGTGATGTTTGTATCTATGACTCCTGATCTCTTTCCTAAGTTTTCTACTTCCAGTGTTGTCTCCATTTGTGATTTCTTTATTGTTTCTACTTCCAGTTTTATATCCTGCATAGTTTTGTTCAATTCCTTCACCTGCTTCATTGTGTTTTCCTGTAATTCTTTAAGGGATTTTTCTGTTTACTCTTTAAGGACTTCTACCTGTTTACTTGTGTTCTTTTGTATTTGTTTAAGGGAGTTATTTATGTCCTTCTTAAATTCCTCTATCATCATCATGAGATATGATTTTAGATCAGAGTCTTGCTTTTCTGGTGTGTTGGGGTAACCAAGGTTTGCTATGGTGGGAGAACTGGGTTCTGATGATGACAAGTAGTCTTGGTTTCTGTTGCTTGTGTTCTTGTGCTTGCCTTTTGCCATCTGGTTATCTTTGGTGTTAGGTGGTCTTGCTGTATCTGACTGTGGCTTGTCCCTCCTGCAAGCCTGTGTGTCAGTACTCCTGGGGACCAGTCCTCTCCAGGAGGAATTTGGGTATGGAGAGCTGTGGCATAGGTTCAGCCCTGGGGAGCAGACAGAGATCAGAAAGATATTGTCCCTAGCTGATCCTTGGTTTCTGTTTCCTGATGGTTCTGTGAGGTCCCTCTTAGGCCAGGAATTTGAAGAGAAGTGGTGGTTTTACCTGTGCTTGCAGGTGTGTAGGCATTCCTGGGAGACCAATTCTCTCCTGGTGGTATCTCTGTATGTAGCTCTGTGGCACAGGATCAGCTCTGGGCTCAGAGAGAGAACGGAAAACTCTGTCCCAGGCCACCCCTCAGTTCCTGTGACCTGGGGGCTCCAGGTGGGTTTCTCTGAATAGGAAGGCTCCTGTTATAGACCACCCACTAGGTTCTATGTCCTTGGGGTTCTAGGCAGGTTCCTCTGAGTAGCAGTGGTGGTACTACCTGCACTCACAGGCCTGTCTACATTCCTGGGAGTCTCACTTCCTCCCGGCACTATTTGGGTTTGGAGCCCTGTGGCAGAGGATCTGCTCTTGTTAAATCTTATTATTCCTTAAATGAACATATACTAGCTGTTAGATAATTAAGAGGAAAAGAACAACAATGAATTAAAGCTGTAGATAAATACCACCTCCTAGGTACTTTCTGGGGCTAATGTAACATGGAAAAGACATATATTCAGAAAAGAGAATCAAGAAACCAAATTTTTCATCTCTTCATTTAGATGCATACAGTGACAGAATGCACACTCTATCAGCCAGCCCTTCAAATGGTGGCACAAGAATTTATGATTCTTGGGCCGTGCATCAGTAGGTATACACTTAATGTCTAGCTTATCTAGTATTGAAATCAATCTCAGTAATAGCATTCTTTGCCTTAAGTTGATTCACCAACTTACCTGTACACCATATAGTTTTACCTTTTATTATATGTGAAATGTTAAACTGAAGATGAAACATTAGAAAGGGTCCCCTCAAAGCACATCACAGTTAACACTACTGAAAAGAGATTAAGGTGGGGGTACACAGTCATTAACTTGAGATGGTGAGAAATAGCTGTGCAGTGAGAATTTATTAATGAGGTTTAAGTCATTCATAATATTGTAGTCACAGGCTATGCTCAGCAATCTGATGCTCTTGAGAACTTGTTCTATGACCCATTTCCAATTCTGTCAATATATCAACTGTCGTTCAACCTTCAGTCCTTTCCTCTTACTAAGCAAAACCAGCAGCATGGAACTCCCTAACTGTTATAGAAATTATTTAAACCCAGCCCCAGGTTTCTACCCTGCTTTTACCACTTAGTTCTTGGATGTGCTTTAAACAGCACAATAGCTGGACAGGTATCTCTCTATATAAGCTATTATAATCTTCTTTCCTACTGATGACCCTGAATTATTACTTACTACTTACTATGTTTCATCTGGGCTGCTCTTAACTCCAACTGGCCAGCACACATGTCTTCTTGATTCCTAACCCATGGTAGCTTCCTATCTCCCACCTGCATGATCTTCTCCTGTCTTCCTTTTGGTTGTCACCCTCCAACCCCAAGTCCAGGAAACCTAAAGTCTACCTATGTCTTTTTTGCCCAGCTATTGACTGTTGGCATCTTTATTCACCAATCAGAAGTTACTTGGAGCAGGGTCACAGGTTCATTACAATAGACAGTAAAAGACAAAAACCTCAACACCTAGTTAGCCACATCAACACACAACCCTACTTCCCCACTTACATCTGAGAAACAGTTCCTGCTTCTACCCAAGGTCAGATTTATTTATATCTACTTTATTTATTGATCTACTTGGCTAAGGCTATGGTATCTATTTCATATCACTGTTGTAGTGAATGTCTATTTTAGGTAGCATTACCAACTAAATTAGTGAAACCAGTGGGGACATGTTATCTTGGTAGACCTCATCCAATCTGCTAAAGGCCTTAAAAGAGAGGTTAGTTACCTTAAGAACAACGATACACTTAGGGACTGGCTTTGGAGTAAGATTACAACATTGGATCCTGCCCAAATCCAGCCTTCTAATATCCTTCCCTTCAAATTTCAGACGTACCAGCCTCCATGCCCATACAAATAAACTCCCATATAGATATGTAAACAGATCCATAGGAAGGTAAATGGATAGATAATCTATTGATGGATGGATCAATAAATGGATAGATCTATAAACAGATCTATAGATCATATACATAGGTCAACCAATGATATATCTATGGATGATATCTGTATATAATAAGAGAGAGATGATATATAGGTTAGATATAAATGAATAGGTAGAAAGATGATGATACATAGATGGATAGATAGGTAGGTAGATGCATGTATGATAAACCTGGAGATGATAGATTTACAGAGCCTGCTGGTTCTCTTTCTCTGGAGAACTCTAGTATGCATTCTCTTTCTTTGGATCTGCCTAGCTGGGCATCTCAACACTAGTCCCAACAGTAATCCACTCAAAAATAATACTAGGAACCAGACAGCATGGCACAAATTTGTAATAACAGCTACTTTGGGTTGAATTAAAAGCCAACATGGGTTACATATTGAGAATGTACCCTGATTTTTATTTTAAGTAGGTCAGCATTTATGTAACACACTAGCAGCCCACAGGTAGAAGCTATTGGCACCCAGGGCTGAAGACGCTATGATTTCAGTACCATGTTGTCATTGTCTGGTATGTCTCCTAGAACTTTTACTTGCCTCTTTGCAATCTCCTTTGTGTATCCTACTTCTTACTATATCTTAAGCCATCTAAAGCTCCCAAGTTAAAAAATAAAAATTTCATATTCTCCCTAAATTAGCACCTTAGTTTCTTTTGTGCTTCACCCTTTTTTTTATTGGTTTATCCTCTTTTGTTTACTGAATGAAGGAAAAAGAAATAAGAATAGATGAAGCATGTGAAATAGAGGACTGCTAGGCATTATGGGTACCATGAAAAACATCAATATTTCTCTTTTTAAAACAAGGGAGGCTGAGAATAAAGCTCAGAGGTAGATTGTTTTCTGCCAAGAGCAAGGGCTGGAACTTAATTTCAGAAACTGCAAAACTATACTAAATAAAGATTAAAAACCAAATAGCAGTAAATAAGCAGATGTAAGCAGACCCCATTACAAACTATGGTAAATATCTGGGGGGAAAAAGAGCAGAGATTGTTCCAGAGAGTTCTAGAAGGAGAGATGTTGAGGAAAAGACACTGGAATACATAGCATATCTTAAACATTCATTTAAAGGAAAAAATAAAGGTAGACATGAATATGAAACAAGGCATCTGAGAATAATTCTGGATATCAGAAAGCAATTGGAAGAGGGAGACATTTTTAAAGAAAGCCTCCTTTTTAGGGGTAAATCCAATTCCGTGTGGAAGATAAGAAAAAATATTGGAAAGGTTCAAAAACATCTAATAGAATACAAAAAAGATACACTGATATCTAAACAGATGCAATTTTCAGTTGTTAGATAGAGACTGAACATGAGGAGAATGGTCTTTAAAGGGGAAACTGGAATTGGAGAATACGGTTTAGAAGTTAAAAGCATGTATTGCTCTTACAGAAGACCTGAATTCAGATCTCTGCCCCTGTTTTGTCTCATAAGTACCAGTATCTGCTATTCCAGAAAATCTGGTGTCCTTGTCTGGCCTTTCTGGCATTCACATATCTGGTATTCATTCAACACATGAATAAAAAAAATAGTAATTTTTCAAAGGAAAAGAATATTTGAAGCAGAAGCTAGATTGTCATTGTGAGAGTACAGACGACGGTGTTATCAATAAATATTAACTATTTTTTGCGACATCATACTCTTTTATTGAATTAATTATACAAAGAGTAAATGAACAAAATACAGTTGTATAATTATGTTTTTGTTTTGCAAAGGAATCTATGCAATCTCAATGTTAAGTTTAAAAAAGAGAGAGAATGAAAATGGGCCATAATTTGCCTGGGAACAATATACAACTCCTTACTTTGCCTTTTACAATTGAGTTAAAATACAATTCTGTTTTGAATAAAGTGGCTCATGATGAACATGAAGAGTATATATTAATGAAAGACAGTTGGACAAGTGTCCAGGAAGACAGACAAGTCAATAAACATTTCAACCAACAGAAGAGAGCTATTAAGTATTGCATATGTCTAAAGTTTTATCGTTTATCCTGCTTAGAGCTGAAATAATTTTATGAAGAGATTGTACATACATATATTTCATAACAGTTTAATAGATATTGTTCACATATGTCTCAAGTCCATTTTGGTGACTTGACCAAAATAATTACATGTAAATATGAATTTATCAAGGAGCAAAACTCTGAGCACAAGCAAACCCACTGAATCAACTAACCTGCGCCCATAGCGGCTCACAGAGACTGAACTGCCAACCAGGGAGCCTGCATGGGGTGGACCTAGCCCTCTGAACATGGGTTACATTTGTGTAGTAGAAAGAAATTTTAATCCTGTAACATGGCTAATCTGGCAAGGGATCACATCCAAAGAGTCTTTGTGACCTGACTGGAATACAAACACACTTTTAGCATACACCTTTAATTCCAAATGAACATCACATTTGTAGAAAGAAGCAGGGCATGTCTGAAAGTAATATCTAACTAAGGAGCAGATGAAGTGATGAATCAGAGAAAAATCTGACAATGAGTCAGAGATGGGATATGCCCAACTCTCACGAGAACAGTCAGGAACGAGAGGCTCCTTAAGAGCAGTGCAGAATTGATCCCCCTACTGAGTTACCTCACCTAGATTTAATAAAAAGAGGAGGTGCCTAGCCTTACTGCAACTTAGTAGGCCAGGGCTGGTTGATATCCACAGAGGTTGGCCCTTTTCTGAATAGAAGCAGAGAAGGGGTGGATGGATGAAGCTCAGAGAAGAGGAGGGAGGCAGGAGGGAGGTTGGATATAAAATAAATTAAAAAACAAATCAAAGCCTCTGGCTCCATTCAAATAAAGAAACTCAAAGCTCTTTAGTCTATATTTCTCTTCAATTCAAAGTGTCTGCCACTTAGGACAAGTGACAATTGTTTTTAATTGGTCAAGTGCTGGCTAGATAGCACTTACTGTACATGGTGCAGTTTATTATAAAGTAAGATCACACAAAAGGAACTCCCTGGATGTATCAGATCTTTGGAGCCACTGTGGTAAGATCCTGACCTCTAGTTAAACACTCCTGGTTTCAATCTTAACACCTGTCTTTCTCACCCTGAAAAAATCAGTTAATTACACAAGCCTCGCCTTTTTTCACCCAATATAGTCAATACCTTATTGATTTGCTTTAAGGTTCAAATAAAATAAAATCTCACATAAGGATAGGTATAGGCAGCTGAAGTACTCAATCCTTTTTATTATGACACAAGACACATAAAGAAGTCTTCACACTTCCTCTTAGCCTAAAAGGCTGTAAATTAATAAATGTAAATGTCTCTATACTCTGATCTCCAGGGTGGAAAGCTGGCTGTGGTCACTTTAGCAACTTTAGTGACTAGCTGACATACTCATCAGGTACCGCCAACTGTCTCTTTTCTGTAAAATAAATGGGTTTGTTAAATTGTTCCTGAGTCAGAAAATGCTTTAAGTACCACATAATAGAAAATGTCTCTATAAACGGCTTTACAGGATAGATAACTACCTGCTATAACAAAATTCTAGTGGTGGTGTTTCCAAACTAACCAGCGGCTCAACAGTAGGGAGCTCTTCTCTGCTTCTAACCTCCATCCTCCACACAGTTCTTCCTCCTCCAATGTTCTCTCCTGGCTCCAAATGGATTGCTGTAGCTTTGGGCTTGTGTGACCCTAGGACAACATTCAAAGCAGGAAGCATTCAGTGGGCGCAACAGGGAGCATTGTCTGTATCCTGGATTCTAACAGGCTGCTTTGTTCCAATTTCAGTGGGTGTTGTTTTGTTTTGTTTCTTTTCTCACAGCGTGTGTGTGTGTGTGTGTGTGTGTGTGTGTGTGTGTGTGTGTGTGTGTGTGTGTGTGTGTGGTCTCTATGTGTGTATGTGTCTATGTGTGATTACATGAGTATGTGTGTGTGTCTGTAGCATCTGTGTATGTTTGGGTACATGTGTTTGTTTCTGTGTATGTGTCTCTGTGTGTTTGTGTACATGTGTATTTCTTCCTGTGTGTCTGTGTCTCTCTGTATGTATTCTACTTGATGGGTATGCACTGTCGTGATTTAGAAAGATTTGTACAAATCTTTTTGAACTCTACTTCTGTATTTGGTTATGCCTGTCCACCTCGCTGTTTCTTTCTCTCACTCTCTTGCTCACTTACTTTTTTATCTTTCCTCTCTGTATTTAAAATACTATATTGTCCTACCTTTCCTTTTACAAAGCTATCCATATTTATTTTTTCTTTCTTCTTTCTTTTTTTGAGATTATAATGTAATTACGTCATTTCTTTTTTGTTTGTTTGTTTTAAGAGTATAAAGTGATTTCTTTTTTTTTTTTTTCAACTTTTATTAGATATTTTCTTCATTTACATTTCAAGTGTTATCCAGAAAGTCCCCTATATCCTCCCCCCTCCCGGCCCTGCTACCCTACCCACCCGCTCCCACCCCCTGGCCCCGGAATTACGTCATTTCTTCCTTCCCATTTCTCCCTCCCATATATACTGTTATACTGTTTTGTTCTCTTTCAAGCTCATGACTTCTTTTTTTCATTAACTGTTGTTGTTTGTTTGTGCGTGCGTGCATGCGTGTGTGTGTGTGTGTGTGTGTGTGTGTGTGTGTGTGTGTGTGTGTGTATGTGTGTACCTATATATGACCTGCTCAGTCTGTACAATTTCACTTATATGGATGTTTTCAAGGCTGACCATTTGGTATTTGTTAACCCCAAGGCAAACTACCTCTTCTGTTCTCATCTTCCCTTAGTTGCTTCTGGTTCTCTGTGTAGGGCCGAAGCCTCAAGGGCTTTCTCCATCTACTTTGGCATGTCTGAAGTATCTTCCCTGTTCAGCTCAAGTTTAGGCAACCATGCTGGTTAGATTCTAAGTTTCGGCTCCTCTGATTATTTGAGTTTTACACGATCAATTTTTGTTATTTAAATGTTATGTTGAAATTGTTAATTGTTAATGCATTTGTTGAAGCAGAAGCTAAATTAATAATTCTAATAATTACTCACCTTCCTTATTAGATATTATGGGTTGTTTTTATTACATCTGCTTCCTTTCCTGAGCTAGTAGCCCCTGTTGCCCTAGCTAAGAAGTATTTTCCACTGCCCCATGGCTTTGCTTCTTTGCCTCCTGTCTTTCCCTGCAGCCTGCTCTTCTTGGCTCCTTTCTTACATCCTTGCGAGTACTTATCCATCAATTTTGTGTAAAAGTGTGTTTTGTAATCCCCTTTTACAAATGTGAGTTTAAACCACTTATTCAACACTAACTTAATTTCCCTTAGGACTTTGCAGATGGATAGGAAAACTGTCTTTTTGCTTCCCTGCTTGCTTTTGAGTATGTATCTGCAGAATTTGTCTTTAAGGCAATTTATCTTTCATTTCTGCTGTCTTTAAGACGATATCGTTCTATTTAGGACTCTGAAACTGTATCCTTTGGTTTCTATATGACATTTTATTAGCCTGCTTGGTGGCCCATAATATTTCCTTAGGGATTTCTACCTTTAACTAATTCTGAAATCTTTAGCCAATGCCTTAACAAATATGGTTTCTCTCTCTCAGTTGCTTCCTTCTCAAATTTCTACTGCACAGTTCTCTCCTTCTAACCTCAATGCCTTCTAATTTATCCTTTGTGCCTTTTAATTGTTTAATTCTCCATGGTACTCTTGAAATGTTCTCGAAAACACCTATTCACTACCCTTTATTTAGTTGAACCTCGTTGTCTTTTAGGGGATCAGTTTACTTTTGTTAACAAAATCTAGTTTATATTCTTTTTTCTTTCTTTCTTTCTTTTTTTTTCTTTCTTTCTTTCTTTCTTTCTTTCTTTTTTTTTTTTTTTTTTTTTTTTTTTTTTTTTTTTTTTTTTTTTTTTTTTTTT
>LR750112.1:889339-921715 GCA_902729485.2 Mus minutoides
ACCACGCCCGGCTAGTTTATATTCTTGTAGAGAGAGGGGGAGAGGGAGGGAGGAGGAGGGAGGAGGAGAGAGAGAGGATGAAGAGAGGGAGGGGAAGGAGAGGAAGGAGGGAGAAAGAGAGAGAGGAGGAAGAGAGGGAGGGAGGGAAAGAGAGAGAGAGAGAGAGAGAGAATGAGAATCAGGTACACACATGCCATTGAATTGGTCAGAGGACAATCTTAGGTATTAATGTTTGTCTTCTACTGGGCTTGAGACACCATCTTTCTTGTTTTCTGCTGCATTCATTGAGCTAGCTGTCCTAGTCTCTGCTTCCCAGCTCCCTTTAAGAATGCTGGGATAACAGACTCTCACTACGGCATCCAGTTTTTACATGGGTTTCAGGATTTGCATTCAGACCCTTGAGTTTGTGCAGTGATACCCTCTGTGCCATCTCCGAAACTTGATTGTTTTTCAGATGTGCCTATTTTTCCATGGTGTCCTATTATTTTCTTATAATTTCAACTACTGCCTGTATTACGTTTTATTTTTCTGGGCCCAGACTATTTTGTATGCTTTCCTAGAATATTCCAGCAGCTGACATTAGACCGGGGGTGTGTCTGTGAACAGTTTGCTTTTCAATGTATCTGGTGATTATTATCCTGCTGCACCCATTTTTTTTTCAAACTTCTTTCTTTGTTAAGAATCTACACTTTGTGAAAAGCCTCCATATTTCTGAATCCTGAGCCATGTGATTCATGTGCTGGGGGACTGGTTTCTCAACATCGTAGCTTTACATGCAATCACACTGCACACACCCATCATCTCGCTGTTGCAGTGGGTGGCTGTCAATTTTATTTACAATCCCTTTTTGTGAGTATTCCTTTAGGCCTGCTATTTTGAGGGGGGGGTGGTATTTATTTGGTTCTCAATTCAGCCTCCTGCTCTGAGTACAAAGGTCTAGATGTGGCTTCTGAAGATGCCTAACTGTCAGTGTGGGGCTGAGCAGACTATCAGAACCAAGACCATCCCAGGGCAGCCATGGCTGCTCATCACTACCAGTGCTTCGCTGCCACCAGAATAGTCCCTGACCCTTTGTGTTCAGACAAACATAGACACGTATTTTTACATATTCATATATTTAACCATATTAATATTTAATATAAATATATGTATTATGTTAGTTATTTTCCTCATAGACCATTTAAGGAAAGAAGAGTGTCTTTGGCTCACAGTGTACAAGCACACCATGGTAGCGTGTGACTTAGCAGGAACCACAGTTGGGAAGAGGAGAGCAGGGAGTGCAAATGCTCAGGTCTCTCTTTACCCTTATCCAGTCTAGGACCCAAGTCTGTGGAATGTGACATGAACACTAAGAATGAGTCTTCTTATTTCAACTAACCTAATCTAGAAAATTCCTTAGAGGCATGCCAGAGCTTGGTTGTTCATGATGACTCTACACTTGATCTTAGCCAAAAGGCCGAGAAGCGATTTATGATGACTCTAAATCTCATCAGTTTGTCAATCAATATTGATTGTACATTCGTATTTAAAACATTATAGCACCAGTCAATCTGTATATCTGCATGATATCCATCATCTGGTAGCTATAGGTGTAATGTTTTATATTTGTCTTTATCTTCTACCTATCACCTCTCCTTTGTGGTGGTGTTTTTTGGTTTGGCTTTGTTTTGAGACAAGAGCTGACTCTCTAGACCAATCTGGCCTCAAACTCATGGCAATCCTCTTGCCTCAGCTGCTAACTGATATGAGCCATTAAGCTTGAGTACTATAGGAGTGACTTCAGCCTGCATCTCTTTAAGACTGGCATATCACTTCAATATTGGAAAACATTCCCTGTGTTTTAAAAACACGCTATTGCCTTTCCCAGGAACTGTCACTCTGGACCTGCTGCCTGCACTCTGGCCCATTCCAGTTCCCTTTTGCTCCTCTTGGCTTAGCTTTGCCAAGCCACTAGCACTGATATGGCTTCTCTCTACTCACCTTCGCTCTGTGGATAAAAAATACTCAGACAGCTTTATTACTTTAGAATTTGCCTACTAGCACAGTTGCTGGGTTCAGATACCTCCCATCTGGAAATGTGTGCCCTTAACAATTTATTATCCCTGTCTTTCCTCCTGCCCTAATCTTAATGGCTCATATCAGTTAGCCTCCACCAACCTCCTTGGCTATCCACCAATGGTGGAGGCCACTGGTTCTGGCTTCCTCTAGCTCTTACATGACTGTTGCATGCTTCTCCTTCCAACGCCTGGCTGGAAAGCCCTCTCTCTTTCCCTTCATCTCCTTTTCCTCCTTGGACCCAGAACTCCCAACTGTCCTTTCTGCCTAGCAATTGGCTCCTGGCCTCCTTTACTGACCAAATCAAGAACAAATAAGGGAACCAGACCTTAGTATCAACACCTCCTCCAATTATAATCCCTGGTTATAGAAATTAACTTTAAGATAAAGAATAAGGTCAAACTTGTGTATATATGTGTGTGTGCATGTGTGTGTGTATGTGTGTCTGTATGTCTGTGTGTGTCTCTGTGCATGTATGTTTATGTGTCTGTGTGTGTATGCGTGTATATGTGTGTGCATATGTGTGTATATATGTGTATGTGTATGTGTGTGTATATGTGTGTGTTTATGTGTCTGTGTGTGTGTGTCTCTGTGTACATGTATTCATATGTGATTTATACTTCTGCAAATAAAAATATGGGAAGCAATACTTGCATGTAAAAAGGGTTTTTGTGAGGAGCCAATTCATGAACAAGGCAGAAGACATTCTGTATGCAAATACCCAGGGACCTACAGGAATGCCAATTGTTTGGGTTCTATGGAATGGTCCATTCTACAAGAACCTAAGCTAGGAAAAAAAAAAGAAGTGGTCAAAGTCAAAGACTGGATCATGTAAATCCATTTTAATTCCATGTTAAGAAGCTTGTGTTTTATCCTAAAGACAATTAAGAGGCCATGCAGGATTTCCAACAGGAAAAAAAATGTGGCACAATTAGATTTTCTCTGCAGAATACCAATATGGAGAGCAGATGCAGGAAGGGCACCATTGCACTCAGGTCTGATTCTCCCAGCCATAAAGGACCACATGGACAGATGATGTCAGAGCAGGCCAGGGTCCTGATGCAAAAAGTGTGCCCAGGATACCTAACAGCAATGTATAGAGAAAAAAAAAAAGGAAGATCAACCAGGTGAGAAGCAGAGAGTGTGGAGCTCAAGAGACAGATGCTGAATCATGTCCCACATTGACTAGTGTAAAACTAACAAATTCATGTCAATGGGTGCCATGAACAAAATTTTAAAAAGTTGGTGCTGTTGTGGTGTACTGTGTGAATAATGATACAGCTTTTAGACCTGTCTGCTTCTACTATTCACATAACAAGCACACATAGCCACTGTTTTCTGACTGACTCTCTGATCTGTTAACATGACTGAAAATTCATTCTAAAATACAATTAACAATTTAAAACGGGCAAAAACAAATTTATAAATAATGCATCCCATGTTTTGACCTGTGAGAGATAATTTTTCAATGTAGTGTAGTTAATCTGTGCCTCTGTGAGAACAGAGATAGGCCTATCACTTGGGAGCATGGCCAGAGTGTTCTTGCCAGAAGAACCAAGCTGGGCTGTCTTGATTCCCCATTTGCTTTGTAAGAAGAGCCTGGCAAACCTCGAGATGCCCAGCAGGTGTTTATCACTCTATTCCTACTCCAAAGGGAGAGACAGCATGATGATTTAGTCTTCCAGTTTTAAAGCAAAAACCACTTTATACCAAATGATGAGCTCCAACCGGCAGGATTCCAGGAAGTGAACACTGTTGCTGAGTTTCTGTGTTCTTTTGGAAAATACAGGCTGTCTTCCCCATCTTGGAAGCAGCAGGTGCCTGATCCAATTAAATAGGTAGTACACACCTAACCCTAATTAAATATATACAGTAGTGTGTGTGTGTGTGTGTGTGTGTGTGTGTGTGTGTGTGTGTGTTGGCCCTACAACTTAAAAGTGAAATAATTTGATGGAGTGAAATCAAACAAATGATAAGTGATCTCTCTTTGATGCAAGTTGATTCCTGCTATGCTCAGTTATGTTATAGCTCATTTTTATGTGAACAATTATATTGAAGTATACATTGCATATATTAGAACAAACTATCAGACAGATTCCTGATGGTGGTAGAAATGGTTGCTGACTTTTAATGATGAGAACAGAGAAAAGGAGTCCGAACTGAAGACCTGAAGATATAATCTGCAACTCATTGTCCAGTGGGTTTGGAATCAGCAATGCAGGGTCCCACATAGCACAACCCAGGATGTTTTGCCAAAATATGAGCATGAACTATTGCAGTATAGTCACAGAATTAAATCCAGGATGTAGTGACTTTGAAATGGAGGAACAATACCACATGTGGCAGCTTGGTTAAGCATCAGAAGGCTGAGAAAGAACTCATCCAGTAGGCTGCTGTCAAAGGCTAGCCTGAGGCTGTCCATGCACACCATATTCTGAAGCTTTGGTTGTGATTATTGAGCGCTGAGGGGAAGGTGTGAGAACAGAGAAGGCTAAGAGATGTTCTTCTAGAAGGATCTGAGGTAGCAGCTGGAAAAAAGACTTAATAATGAGATGTGTGGGGAGGGAAGTGGAGGGGAGGCATGGAACTTGTTCTATCACTAGAACCAGGATGTAAACAAGAGCTGGAAGGCCACAGGAAAGACTTGCATCCGAAATATGGAATAATAAACAAAGTGGAATAATTCACAATGAGGCTGATCAGAGTCAGTGAGGGGCTAGCTTCTGTAAACAGGACAAGAAAAGGAAGATTGTCATAGGCTGGTCAAGGAATTTGAAAAGCAGAAACAGATTCTGAAAAATGATACATCACAATCAAACAAAGAGACCCGGAGGTGAATACACCTTAGGGATATGCTTAGAAGAACAAGAAGGACAAGGAGGTGGGTCAACAAATTCTTGTTAAGTAAGTACAAAGCTTCAATTGTATAAGATAAATCAATTCCAGAGATATAGTGTACAATATAGCACCTATAATTAATAAAGAATTCTGAAAATAAAGAGTTGGTATGAAGCTGTATTTCATGCTAAGTGTTCTACACACACATATCACACACACACACACACACACACACACACACACACACACACACACACCATTCAGGAAACTTAGATAGAAACTAGATTAACATGACTATCATGGTAGAATCACATGTACAAGGATATGGCCATACTCATTAAATTACACACATTAAGCCTGGACATGCCATTCAGTGAACTTATCATGAATGATGTTATGTGTTCAATGTCAAAAAAGGAACAATGTTGGGTTATGATAGTAACCCAAATAATATGTTTTTTTTATATAAACTCAATAAAAAATATGAAATGCCTAGATGTGATGAGCAAACATTGGTTGGAGTCTGACTTAAGCAAATAGGGCATGTATAAATAAGAGCTTTCTTGGACAATTGGGTTTGATTTTATGCTGTTACTTTGCATTACCAACAAATTAGTGAGATTTGTATTATAGCGTCATGGCTCTGTAGTGATAAGGGACAATGTCTACATGTACATGCATATCGATGTCCATAAGAGTGATCTCTTCTTTAAAAAGGAAAATGAGGATTTAAAAACTAGTAGTTGAACTGTTTTAATCGTGGATAAATAGACATCATTTCATTTCCTTCCAACTTTTATATAGAAATACATTTTTGTTTTTTTTTTACACTTTTAAAAAATTTTTTATTAGATGTTTTCTTCATTTACATTTCAAATGCTATCCCAAAAGTCCCCTATACCCTCCCCCTGCCCTGCTTCCCTACCCACTCACTCCCATTTCTTGGCCCTGGCATTAGCCTGTACTGGGACATATAAAGTTTGCTAGACCAAGGGGCCTCTCTTCCCATTGATGGCCAACTAGGCCATCTTCTGCTACATATGCAGCTAGAGACAGGAGCTCTGGGGGTACTGATTAGTTCATATTAGAAATACTTTTAAGTTAAGAAAAAAATCCAAGAGGAATAGAAGCCAAGAATGAGACTTTTGTTAGTTTGCTATAACTGTGATAAACACTGCTACCAAAAGCAACCTTGAAGGAAAGGGATTGTTGGGTTTATATCTCCTGATCACAATTCTATGTAGAGGGAATTCAGGTTAGGGATTCAAGCAGGACCAGAGAAGGAGCCATGGAAGAAAGCTGTGTATAAGCTTGCTCTCCATGGCTTGCTCAGCTTGCTTTAGATACAACCCACGATCACTTGCCCATGCTGTCACCACCATCTGTGGACCCTCTCACTTAAGTTATTAACAAGAAAATGCCTACAAACCAATTTGATGGGGCATTTTTTTCCAATTGAGGCTCCCTCTTCCCAGATAGCTCTAGCTTGTGTCAGTTGACAAAAATATGACCAACACAGTATTCTCTCCCACCAGACCATTATGCTAATCAACCACAGATGAGCAGCCATAAATAAAAGTTGAGACCCAACTATTTATACTAACTAAAGAAATAAAAATTACTCTCCTCTTGCATGGGACCCATCTTTTCACAAAGCTTGGCAATATTTAATTATCATTAAAGAAGTTATTTTCTCATTGTCACCCAACTGTCTTCCTATAGGGTAAGGGACTATTGTCTGGATCTCTAGCTATTTATTTGTTATTTGCATTAATTTGAACTAGTGTATCTATTCTTGGGTATGAGCCACTTGGGGCACTGTAAAGATACAACTTATATAGGAAGTAATTTTAAACAAGTCACTTTACATTATGACTGCCCCAATGCAGATCCCAACTTTAAGAGGATATAAAGAAATAGTTGATCTTAAATATCATTTAATTTAATCCATGCAGTA
Organism: Mus minutoides; assembly: GCA_902729485.2. Lineage (NCBI taxonomy): Eukaryota > Metazoa > Chordata > Mammalia > Rodentia > Muridae > Mus > Mus minutoides. The sequence goes on from LR750112.1 coordinate 896,190, forward strand.
TATATTTATAAATCTTTATTTGCATGAATGTATTAGACATATAGAAAAAGATGGCATTTCAAAACAGAGAAAATATGGCTATCTAAGAAAATGGAGATGGAATAATGATCAGCTATTTACAAAACAAATATCAATTGGCCTTTTCCCTTATTCCTCTACAGGAATGAATTACAGGAGATCAAAAATTTATGAATAACAGGACCATAGAGTTATTTATGACCTTAGAAAGAATAAGACCTCCTAAGGCCAAACAAAAAACTCAATAAACAACAAAGAAAGGGATAAGTAATAAATCTACCCATGTAGATTTATTTATCTATCTATCTATCTATTTATTTATTTATTTATTTATCTAAATGTATGTGTGAGTATGTTTGGGTATGTGTGTATGCATATTTGCATGCACACATGTGTATGCATGCATGTGTGTATGTTTTGGGAATCACCAAGCATGCTTGTCATGGGGATCTGCCTATATCCACATCTTCAGCACCAGAAGTACAATGTAGAGGCTTGTTATCTTCAATGAGGATTCCGGGGACCAAACACAGGTCCCCATGATATCAAGACAAGCAATTAACAACTGAATTTTCTCCAGGGCCATAGAAATTTGGTTTTTAAAGGTAATTTTTTCAGTATCTCCCAATATTTTTAAAAATGTATATTCTTTGACCCAGCAGAGACACTTGTAGGAATGTTTTATATATTCATAAGGATACTTCAAGAAATGTGATCATAAATCTTTACTAAGGTGTCATTTTAATATAACAATGGGGTTGGTCTTGATGATACTGCTAGATCTATTAGTAAAGAGTTTGATATATGTGTCAGTCACATAAAGGAAAAATTTCTTTTTTTATTAGATACTTTCTTTATTTACATTTCAAATGCTATCCCGAAATTTCCCTATAACCTCTCCCAGCCCTGCTCCCCTACCCACCTACTCCCACTTCTTGACCCTGGCATTCCCCTGTACTGGGGCATATAAAGTTTGCAAGACCTAGGGACCTCTCTTCCCAATATGGCTAACTAGGCCATCTTCTGCTACATACACACCTAGAGACATGAGCTCTGGGGGTACTGGTTAGTTCATATTGTTTTTCCACCTATAGGGTTGCAGACCCCATTCAGCTCCTTGGGTACTTTCTCTAGCTCCTCCATTGGAAGCCCTGTTTTTCATCCTATAGATGACTGTGAATACCCACTTCTGTATGTGCCAGGCACTGGCATAGCCTCACAAGAGACAGCTATATCAGGGCCCTGTAAGCAAAATCTTGAAGGCATATGCAATAGTGTCTGGGTTTGGCACCTGATTATGGGATGGATCCCCAGATGGGGTAGTCTCTGGATGGTCCATCCTTTCGTCTTAGCTCCAAACTTTGTCTCTGTAACTCCTTCCATGGGTATTTTGTTACCTATTCTAAGGAGGAATGAAGTATCAACATGTTGGTCTTCCTTCTAGATTTTCTTCTGTTTTCCAAATTGTATCTTGAGTATTCTAAGTTTCTGGGCTAATATCCACTTATCAGTGAGTGCATATCTAGTGACTTCTTTTGTGGTTGGGTTACCTCACTCAGGATGATATCCACCAGATACATCCATTTGCCCAAGAATTTCATAAATTTATTGTTTTTAATAGCTGAGTAGTTCTCCATTGTGTAAATGTACCACATTTTCTGTATCCATTCCATTGTTGAGGGACATCTGGGTTCTTTCCAGATTCTGGCTATTATAAATAAGGTTGCTATGAACATAGTGGAACATGTGTCCTTATTACATGTTGGAACATATTTTGGGTATATGCCCAGGAGAGGTACTGCTAGATCTTCTGGTAGTACTACGTCCAATTTTCTGAGGGATCCACCAGACTGACTTCCAGAGTGGTTGGACAAGCTTGCAATCCCACCAGCAATGGAGGAGTGTTCCTCTTCCTCCACATCCTCCCCAGAATCTGCTGTCACCTAAATTTTTGATCTTGGACATTCTGACTGGTGTGAAGTGGAATCTCAAGGTTGTTTTGATTTGTATTTCCCTGATGATTAAGGATGTTGAACATTTTTTCAGGTGCTTCTCAGCCATTCGGTATTCCTCAGTTGAGAATTCTTTGTTTAGCTCTGTACCCCATTTTTAATGGGGTTATTCGTTTTTCTGGAGTCCAGCTTCTTGAACTCTTTATATATATTGGATATTAGTCCCCTATCTGATTCAGGATTGGTAAAAATCCTTTCTCAATCTATTGGTGGCCTTTTTGTCTTATTGACAGTGTCTTTTGCCTTACAGAAGCTTTGCAGTTTTATGAGGTCCCATTTGTCAATTCTTGATCTTACAGCACAAGCCATTGCTTTTCTGTTTAGGAATTTTTGACCCTGTGCCCATATCTTCGAGGCTTTTCCCTACTTTCTCCTCTATAAATTTCAGTGTCTCTGGTTTTATGTGGAGTTCTTTGATCCACTTAGACTTGAGCTTTGTACAAGGAGATAAGAATGGATCAATTTGCATTCTTCTACTGGATAACCCTCAGTTGTGCCAGCACCATTTGTTGCAAATGCTGTCATTTTTCCACTGGAAGGTTTTAGCTCCCCTGTCAAAGATCAAGTGACCATAGGTGTGTGGATTCACTTCTGGGTCTTCAATTATATTCCATTGATCTACCTGTCTGTTGCTAAAGTTTTTATCACAATTTCTCTGTAGTACAGATTGAGGCCAGGCATGGCGATTCCACAAGAAGTTCTTTTATTGTTGAGAATAGTTTTTGCTATTCTAGGTTTTTTATTATTCCAGATGAATTTGCAAATTGCCCTTTCTAATGCAGTGAAGTTCAGTTGGAATTTTGATGGGGATTGCATTGAATGTGTAGATTGCTTTTGGCAGGATAGCCATTTTGACTATATTAATCCTGCCAATCCATAAATGTGGGAGACCTTTCCATCTTCTGAGATTTCCTTCAATTTCTTTCTTCAGAGAGTTGAAGTTCTTACCATACAGATCATTTACTTCCTTAGTTAGAGTCACATCAAGGTATTTTATATTGTTTGTGACTATTGTGAAGGGTATTGTTTCCCTAATTTCTTTCTCAGCCCGTTTATCCTTTGTGTAGAGAAAGGCCATTGATTTGTTTGAGTTAATTTTATATCCAGATACTGCACTGAAGCTATTTATCAGGTTTAGGAGTTCTCTGGTGGAATTTTTAGGGTCACTTATATATACTATCATATCATCTGCAAACAGTGATATTTTAACTTCTTCCTTTCCAATTTGTATCCCCTTGATCTCCTTTTGTTGTTGAATTGCTCTGACTAGTACTTCAAGTACTATATTGAATAGGTAGGAAGAAAGTGGGCAGCCTTGTCTAGTCCCTGATTTTAGTGGGATTGCTTCAAGTTTCTCTCCATTTAGTTTGATGTTGGCTACTGTTTTGCTATATATTGCTTTTATTATGTTTAGGTATGGGCCTTGAATTCCTGATCTTTCCAAGACTTTTATCATGAAAGGGTGTTGGATTTTGTCAAATGCTTTCTCAGCATCTAACAAGATGATCATGTGGTTTTTGTCTTTGAGTTTGTTAATATAGTGGATTACGTTGATGAAATTCTGTATATTGAACCATCCCTGCATCCCTGGGATGAAGCCTATTTGGTCATGATGGATGATCATTTTGATGTGTTCTTGGATTTGGTTTGTGAGTATTTTATTGAGTATTTTTGCATCAATGTACATAAGGGAAATTGGTCTGAAGTTCTCTATCTTTGTTGGATCTTTGTGTGGTTTAGGTATCAGAGTAATTGTGACTTCATAGAATGAATTGGGTAGAGTACCTTCTGTTTCTATTTTGTGGACTAGTTTGAGGAGAGTTGGAATTAGGTCTTCTTTGAAGGTCTGATAGAACTCTGCACTAAACCCATCTGGTCCTGGGCTTTTTTTTGGTTGGGAGACTATTGATGACTACTTCGATTTCTTTAGGAGAAATGGGACTATTTAGATCGTTAATCTGATCCTGATTTAACTTTGGTATCTGTCTAGACAATTGTCCATTTCATCCAGGTTTTCCAGTTTTGTTGCATATAGCCTTTTGTAGTAGGATCTGATGATGTTTTGGATTTCCTCAGGTTCTGTTGTTATGTCTCCTTTTTCATTTCTGATTTTGTTAATTAGAATACTGTTGCTGTGCTCTCTAGTTAGTCTGGCTGAGGGTTTATCTATCTTACTGATTTTCTCAAAGAACTAGCTCCTGGTTTGGTTGATTCTTTGAATCGTTCTTTTTTATTTCAGCCCCGAGTTTGATAATTTCCTGCCATCTACTCCTCTTTGGTGAATTTGCTTCCTTTAGTTCTAGAGCTTCTAGGTGTGCTGTCAGGATGCTAGTGTATGCTCTCTCTAGTTTCTTTTTGGAGGCCCTCAGCGCTATGAGTTTTCCTCTTAGGACTGCCTTCATTGAGTCCCATAAGTTTGGTTATGTTGTTGCTTCGTTTCATTAAAAAGACTTTCTAAAAATCTTTAATTTCTTTCTTTCATCCTTGAACAAAGAATCATTGAGTAGAGTATTGTTCAGTTTCCCTGTGAATGTTGGCTTTCTATTATTTATGCTGTTATTGAAGATCAGTCTTAGTCTGTGGTGATCTGATAGGATGCATGGGATAATTTCAATATATTTTATCTGTGGAGGCCTGTTTTGTGACTGATTATATGGTCAATTTTGGAGGAGGTACCATGTGGTGCTGAGAAGGTATATTCTTTTGTTATAGGATAGAATGTTCTGTAGATATCTAATAAATCCATTTGTTTAATAACTTCTGTTAATATCCATGTGCCTCTGTGTAGTGTCTGTTTCCAGGATCTGTCCATTGGTGAGAGTGGGGTGTTGAAGTCTCCCACTATTATTGTGTGAGGTGCAATGTGTGCTTTGAGCTTTACTAAAGTTTCTTTAATGAATGTGGCAGCCCTTGTATTTGGAGCATAGATATTCAGAATTGAGAGTTAATCTTGGTAGGTTTTACCTTTGATGTGTATGAAATGGCAATTCCAGCTTGTTTCTTTGGACCATTTGCTTGGAAAATTGTTTTCCAGCCTTTCATTCTGAAGTAGTGTCTGTCTTTTTTCCTGAGGTGGGTTTCCTGTAAGCAGCACAATATTGGGTCCTGTTTGTGTAGCCAGTCTATTAGTCTATGTCTTTTTTGAGTCCATTGATATTAAGATAAATTAAAGAAAAGTAATTGTTGCTTCCTGTTATTTTTGTTGTTAAAGTTGGGATTCTGTTCTTGTGGCTGTCTTCTTTTAGGTTTGTTGAAGGATTACTTTCTTGCTTTTTCTAGGGTGTAGTTTCTGTCCATGTGTTGGTGTTTTTCCTTTATTAGCCTTTGAAGAACTGGATTCATGGAAAGATTAAAAATATGGAATGCTTCACAAATTTGCATGTCACCTTGCAATCTTCTCTGTATCATTTCAATTTTAGCATATGTGCTGCTGAAGTGAGCACAAAGGAATACTTTCAATCATTAAAATGCATGTGATGCATATGTCTTCTTCTACACCCATAGATGATCGTGTACCACAATGCTCCATACCCAAATACTGCCAGGAGAAAGCTGGTCCCCCAGGAGTACCCACACACCTGTGAGCACAGGTAAAACTGCCACTTCTGTTTAAATTTCTGGCCCAACAAAGACCCTCCAAGAGACATCAGGACACAGCAACTAAGGAATGGCTGGGAGACAGGATCCTTCTGGTTTGTGTCTACATCCCGCTGACCCTGTGCCAGAGCTCTTCATACACAATCATCTGCCAGAGAGAACTGGTTTCCCAAAAGTACTGATACACAGGCTTGTAGGAGGAACAAGCCACAGTCAGAGACAGCAAGACTAGCTAACACCAGAGATAACCAGATAGCAAGATGCAAGAGCAAAAACATAAGAAACAGAAACCAAGACTACTTGGCATCATCAGAACACAGTTCTCCCAACACAGCAAACACTGGATACCCCAACACACCAGAAAAGCAAGACTCTGATTTAAAATCACATCTCATGATGATGATGGAGGACTTTAAGGAGGACATAAATAAGTCCCTTAAGGAAATACAGGAGAACATAGGTAAACAGCTAGAAGCCCTTAAAGAGGATATATAATCAGGGCCCAACATCTTGCTGCATACAGGAAACACACCTCAGTGACAAAGAAAAACACTTCCTTAGGGTAAAGTACTAGAAAACAATTTTCCAAGCAAACAGTTCTGAGAAATAAGCTGGAGTAGCCATTCTAATATTGTATAATATCAACTTTCAACCAAAAGTTATTAAAAGGATAAAGAAGGACACTTCATACTCATCAAAAGAAACATCTACCAAGATGAACTCTCAATTCTGAACATCTATGCTCCAAATGCAAGGGAACCCACATTCATGAAAGAAACTTTATTAAAGCTCAAAGCACACACCAATCAATAATAGTGGGAGACTTCAACACCCCACTCTCAACAATGGAAACAGAAACATAACAGAGACACAGTGAAACTAACAGAAGTTATGAACCAAATGGATCTAACAGATATTTATAGAACATTTCATCCTAAAGCAAAAGAATATACCTTCTTCTCACCACCTTACAGTAGCTTCTCCCAAACTCACCATATAATTGGTCACAAAACAGGCCTCAACAGATACAAGAAGATTGAAGTAATCCCTTGCATACTATCAAATCACCATGAACTAAGGCTGTTCTTAAATACCAACAAAAACAATGGAAAGTACACATACACATGAAAGCTGAACAATGTTCTATTCAATGACAACTTGACTAAGAAAAAAATAAAGAAAGAAATTACAGGCTTTTTAGAATTTAATAAAAATGAAGGGACACCATACCCAAACTTATGGGACACAATGAAAGTAGTACTAAGAGGAAAACTCATAGCTCTGGGTGCCTCCAAAAAGAAACTGGAGAAGGCATACACTAGCAGCTTGACAGCACATCTGAAAGCTCTAGAACAAAAAGAAGCAAATATACCCAAAAGGAGTACAGGGCAGGAAATAATCGATCTCAGGGCTGAAATTAACCAAGTAGAAACAAAAAGAGCTATACAAAGAATCAACAAAACCAGAAGCTGATTCTTTGAGAAAATCAGTAAGACAGATAAACCCTTAGCCAGACTAACCAGAGAGCACAGAGATAGTATCCAAATTAATAAGATCATAAAGGAAAAGGGAAAAATATTTACCATCACTTGTGACCCTACAGATTGTCTACAGTTATGGAAGGAACTAGGTGAAACAAGAAACTGGGAATATGGAAGCCTTCTGGGCTGAGTACTTTGCTGTGAAAATGTCAAGAAAAGAAGGGCTTTACAGTTAAAGCAATGGCTGGGGCCAGTCCAAGCCATCCACCACATCAATTGTCCAGTAAGAAGGTAAGTAAGATATCAAAATAGCAGTGACAAATTTAGTGTCCTACACTACAAAACAGACTAAATTAATTTTGGCCCATGTTTTTGAAATGTGGTTAAATTCACACAAATATAACAAAATGTTCATGATACATTTTAAAAAGTTATAAAATTATATATATATATATATATATGACTTTCTCATAAATAAAGGTGAGAGTTTTAGGAGGAAAAAAAGAAAAGAATAAATTAATGGATGACAATGGCAATTAACATTGCCAAGTTAATAATTACATAAATGCAATTAATTATACACTTGAATTGAAAGAGAAGTTGTCAGATAAGATTTGTTTTGTTTTGTTTTGTTGTTTTGTTTAAAGCCATTTTATCCTTTCTAAGAGAAACAAACTAAATAGTCAAGGAAAGGTATGTGAAATAAAAATAAGTGGAAAAGAAAATATTATAAGAACAAGAAAGCTAAAGTCACTCTACTAAACACCAGAGGAAGCAGATTTTTAAAAAAAAATACGTAGATATATGTGAGTGTGTGTGTGTTCAAAACAAATAAATTCATAATACATAAAACAGCTTACAAATAAAGATGAAAAACAACAGTACACATTTTGTCAATAGAATACTCCCAATAAAAAAGAAAAAAAACTACTATACTACACTGTACAGTAACAGGTATTGTATGAACATGAACAACCATCATACACTGCTACACTCAACATCTAAGGAGAAAAACAACCTGTGGGAGTATAAAACAGCAGAACAGTTACCCGAGGGTGATCAGTGGGGTCTGGTGGGGACTGGTTTCAACACTATCCTGGGAGTTAGATATGGGATACATCTTTATGTGCTTGATTGCCAGTTTGTGAGGTGTATAGCTTTAAAATTCATTGATTTATATTCATAAAACACATTTTTCTTAATGTGACTTCAATAAAACACAAAAAATTAAAACTCCTGATTTTGAACAAATTTTTGAGCAAATTACATAAGAATAATTCCAAACATAAGTGGGGAGTAATATTGATGTTAAAAATGGCGACAGTGGTCAACAAGACCAGGTGATGACAAACTAGGACTTACATTCTTCGTCTATAATAGTTAAACTGTTCTCACTTATTTTAGAAATTGAAGAATAAAAACTAGATACAGGTATCTAATTTCTCAATATCGTTATACTGCTTTAAATCAGGTCAATGTGGTCATGGAACAAAAAGACTTTAATATTGGGACTGCTCTTCATGGAAGCCATAACAAAATACTAGAGACTGGGTGGCCTAAAACCTAAAGATTAGTTTGTGCTTGTGTACTTACATGGTAAAGGAAGAGGAAATCTTCCTGTTCTTCTTAGGCTACCACCCATCAGATTAGGACCCTCTCCCAGAGCTTCATTTAGCCTCAATTACCACTTAGAGACCACCCCCTCACTCCCAATTAGAGTCATATTACCATCACAAGTGAACCCACAGCAAAGACAAAAAGACTCTGATAATTATTTACAGAGCTGCTACTTCTAATAGAATGTGAGACGCTAATTTCGAGTATTTCTGAAATACCTTCATTCTATGCCATTTCACAAGTGTAAATGTCTTACATAATGATAGAAAATTGAACTCATCTATTTAATGGAATCTGGATCAGCCAGGACATCTGGTTTTGCTGTTTAAAATAATTTGAAACTGGCAAATGAGTTGTGTTTTTATTGCAGTCCTGTTGCATTTCAGTGGGAGAAGAGCTTGGGCAACATCTGTTTCTAGGAACACATTGGGGGAGAAATTCATACGGACAAAACTGGCAGTCATGAGCAGACACACTGGGGACAGAGACTCTACAACCTTAGGAGCAGAGTGACTTGCAGGAGCAGTAGCTAGAGCAATCTGTGATCAAGGAAATTTGTTTCGAAAAAGAGTCTTCAGAGAATGATAATGGCTACGAATTCAGCATGAAAGTCAGACAAAGGGTGGACTGAATCCTTGTTGGTCCTGAAAGCCTTCTGATGTAGTTCACAGAGTAGCATTGGAGTGAAGCCTTTAACCCTATGATCAGTTCAGAATAACAAGTGGGTCCATGTTATAATGCTGTAGTTTTCAGCTACAGAAGATGCTGTTGTAAGGATCTCATTTCAAAATTGTGCTAAAGTGCAAGAAGTCTGGGGTCCATAGTTAAGAGGTCCATGAATAAATTGGGCAGTGGTAGTGCATGTTTTTAATCTCAACACTCCAAGAGGGAGAGACAGGCAGATCTCTGAATCTAAGTCCAGCCTGGTGTACAGAGTAAGTTCCAGGACTGCCAGGACTACACAGAGAAATCCTGTCTCAAAAACAAAAGCAAACAAAAATAATAATAAAGGAGGAGGAGGAGGAGGGAGAGGAAGAAGAGGAAGAGAAACAGGAGGAGGAGTTGTCTATGAATGAAATCAAGAATCCATTCTTTTCTGTTTGTCCTCTTTTAACTCATCTGCTTGGTGTACCTACCTTATTCTCATGATTAGAAACTGGCTGTTTCTAGCCTAGAGATGCACACAGGATAGAAGGAAACATTTCTTCCTCCCATGTACTAGTTTGTTGTTTTCAACTTGTAGGCAAATCCTTTTCCAGAAATGTCCTAGCAGCTCTTGAGTCTCCTCAACTAGAGGAGGTCACACCCCCAGGTCCTTTGAAAGAGATGAGCAGAAGGAGAGAGACTTTATGTTGCTGATGAGAGGCAATCTCTGTCACCAGAGTGTGAGAAAACATGACGTTGCTAGGCATGGGTATGGTACCCACAGTGTTAACAGAAGCCTGGCTCCACACTTGCAGATGAGTCATGTGACCTGAGACTAGTCATCTGATATGTGCTATGCTCATTTATGAAAAGAACAAATAATGTTCTTTGTGATTGAATTACCTCACACAGGATGATATCCTCTAGATACATCCATTTGCCTAAGAATTTCATAAATTCATTATTTTTAATTGTTGAGTAGTATTCCATTATATAAATGTACCACATTCTCTGTATCCATTCCTTTGTTGAGGGACATCTAGTTTCTTTCCAGCTTCTGGCTATTATAAATAAGGCTGCTATGCACATAGTGGAGCATGTGCCCTTATTACAAGTTGGAACATCTTCTGGATATATGCCCAGGAGAGGTATTGCTGGATCTTCCGGTAGTATTATATTCAATTTTCTGAAGTATCGTCAGACTGATTTCCAGAGTGGTTGTACCAGCTTGCAATCCCACCAACAATGGAGGAGTGTTCCTGTTTCTCCATATCCTTGCCAGCATCTGCTGTCACCTGAATTTTTGATCTTAGACATTCTTACTGGTGTGAGCTGGAATTTCAGGGTTGTTTTGATTTTCATTTCCCTGATGATTAAGGATGTTGAACATTTTTTCAGGTGCTTCTCAACCATTCGGTATTCCTCAGTTGAGAATCCTTTGTTTAGCTCTGTACCCCATTTTTAATGGAGTTATTTGAATTTCTGGAGTCCAGTTTCTTGAGCTCTTTATATATATTGGATATTAGTCCCCTATCTGATTCAGGATTGGTAAAAATCCTTTCCCAATCTGTTGGTGGCCTTTTTGTCTTATTGACAGTGTCTCTTGCCTTACAAAAGCTTTGCAATTTTATGAGGTCCCATTTGTCGATTCTTGATCTTACAGCACAAGCCATTGCTGTTCTGTTTAGGAATTTTTCCTCTGAGCCCATATCTTTGAGGCTTTTCCCCACTTTCTCCTCTATAAGTTTCAGTGTCTCTGGTTTTATGTGGAGTTCCTTGATCCACTTAGATTTGAGCTTTGTACAAGGAGATAAGTGTGGATCAATTTGCATCCTTCTACATGATAACCGTCAGTTGTGCCAGCACCATATGTTGAAATGCTGTCTTTACACTCCCTGATAAGCAGATATTAGCCCCAAAACTTAGAATATCCAAGATACAATTTGAAAAACACATGAAACTCAAGAAGAAGGAAAACCAAAGTGTGGATACTTTGTTTCTTCTTAGAATGGGGAACAAAATACCCATGGAAGGAGTTACAGAGACAAAGTTCTGAGCTGAGACAGAAGGACCATCCAGAGACTGCCCCACCTGGGGATCAATCCCATATACAACCACCAAACCCAGATACTATTGCATATGCTAGCAAGATTTTGCTGACAGGACCCTGATATAGCTATCTCTTGTGAGGCTATGCCAGTGCCTGGCAAATACCGAAGTGGATGCTGACAGTCATCTACTGGATGGAACACAGGGCCTCTAATGAAGGAGCTAGAGAAAGTACCCAAGGAGCTAAAGGGGTCTTCAACCCTATAGGAGGAACAACAATATGAACTAACCAGCACCCCCCAGAGCTGTGTCTCTAGTTGCATATGTAGCAGAGGATGGCCTAGTCGGCCATCAATGGGAGGAGAGTCCCTTGGTCTTGCGAAGATTATATGCCCAGTACAGGGGAATGTCAGGGCCAAGAATCAGGAGTGGGTGGGTTGGGGAGCAGGGTTGGGGGGGGGAAGGGTATAGGGAGCTTTGGGGATAGCATTTAAAATGTAAATGAAGAAAATATCTAATAAAAATATTTCCTAATTTCTAGGGCTAATGTTTTTATATGCTGCTATACATCAAAAGATAAGTTACTATATAGAAAAAAAAAACCTTAACATACTATTTTGATAACTGCATATATCAAACTACAATAAAATATTTCTACTAGAAATTCAAAACCACATTGTACCAAGAGATCTAATACATAGTGGGTGTTCAGTACTCACAGGGAAATGAATAAGGCTGGTGAGAGCCAATGGGTTTCCTGGTGCTTGCAGTTAGGTGTTGCGTTAAAGGAGACTAATGACCTCAAAGTATTTATTTAATATGGGAACTGTTATGGCCTTTTTGTACACTCCCCTTTCTCCTGGGAATCATCTCAGAACATCAAAGAAAGTGGGTAACAAAAGAAACCACATTTCATCTTCTTCTGGTGCTCAGGGGTGTGTCCGGGTCTGTCAAGTAGCTGAGCACACAGTCTACCACTGAGCTGCAGTCCCAGCTCAAACCCACAGGTTTTAAAATAAAACCTGGAGAAGCCAACTTTTCCGGGCTCTAAATAACTGCAAAGGCGCCAGATCCCAGCTGGGTTTGAACATGTATCTTGAGAAGAGAAGTGAAGATACCGGAGAGAAAGAGAAGAATAAACAGATACCAGAACTTCAAGAAATCAAGAAAAAGAGAATCATATTTTTCATTTCAGCAAGTATATGCATCTTTGTGCATGTGTGTATGTGCACATGTGTGTATGTGTGTGTGTTTGTACATGTACACATGTGTGTGTTATATATACATGTGTAATGCATGTCCACATGGGTATCTCCTTCGATCATTCTCTACTTTATTGAAGCAAGATCACTTGATTGACCTTATTAGCTACTTTAGCTAGCCAGCTTGCCCTGGGAGTCCCATATCTCTGAGTCTTGAGTGCTAGAATTACAGAGTGTCACTTTGGGCTTTTCTGTGACTTCTGATGAAACACACTGTGGACCTCAGATTTATAGAGCAGGTGCTTCATCCTCTGAGTCATCTTCCAGGCTCCCGAGTGATTTTTCTCGAAGATGAAAGTTTTAGAGTTTTAAGGGTCCAAACATGGGCCCCAACATCACTAAGCTAAGCTCAGTCACTAGTCCCAAGTGTGCCAATTAATTAAAGAATGTTATAGTGAAAGGCAGAGAAAGGAAATTTATTCAAAATGGCCACCTTGGTGAGAGGAGCGAATGGGGAGCAGGGACAACCTAAGTCCATCTTTCAAGGGCTGGCATGAAATTTAGGTTTAAACAGAGGGTAAGAGGCACACATAATGAAGCATCCCTGGTTTTGGTGTGGTCCCATCTGTCACTGACCTGTCATTATCTGGCTCTTCATCTACCTCCGACTCTGTCCTGCAAAGTGGTCTGGAAAGTCATGGGAGATGTACAAAAGCTCTCCTTGCTCTGGCTGACACGAGGCTTCATCTTCCCCTTCCCTCAGCATGAGATCCCTGGGAAATTCCACCTCTTCATGGTCTAATAGACAAAAAAAAAAGTCTACTGTCAAAAGTCCAAAAGCTGCTGTGGTTCTGCACACCTCAAATCCCAGCTTTGGGAGGCAGAGGTCGGGGGATCTCTGTGGGTTTAGGCCAGGCCCATCTGCAGAGCTAGGGAGATCCTGTTTCCTGCACTCCAGACTCTAAATTTCAGAAGTTGCTGTCAAGAGAATCACTGACTCTTTCTGGCTGTGAAGCACAAGAAATAGGGTGAGATTGCAAATTCAAACACATGGGTACTGTTTTCAGGAAGGAGTTGGAATCTGGGCAGAGAGAGAGGCTTCACACTGATTAATCTGCCTTTGTCCACTGTCTGAAGAAAGGCAAGAGTGATACAAACTCATATACAAAGTACCCCAAACTCCAGCCTGCCTAGAGTAGCAGCTGAAACCCCTTCCCTACACAATCTTTCTTCACATATTTTTAATTAAAGCAGTGCTTCTGAGGACCATGAAGCAGGATTTTAGCTAGAGGATGGTAAGAGAACTAGTAGAAATCAGCTTGAGGTGTAAGGCACATGGAAGATATGTCCAAACCCATCTTCGATGAAGCTAACAATTTAATTGTGTTACACAACTACTGACTTTGTTTTCACATCTAAAGCGTATGTAACCAAAGGAAGAAAAATATTTCTTTGAATTTCATCAAAATTAAAAATACTTGGATTTCAAGGAACACTGTCAAGAAAGGTGAAAGAGTCTAGAACTAAGGCTTTATAAGCAGTTAATGTATACATGGATAAATAATGTAATTTGAAAATATGCAAAATATTTGTATATACATCCCTCCAAAGAAGATATACAGGTGACCAACAAGTGCCTGAAAGGATGACTGGTGTTGTGATCCCAGATAAGATCCAAATTCAAAGAATAGGGTTCTACTCCGCACTCGCTGTGACCTTAACCAAGGATGCATGTTTAGAAACCAGAGCCCAGATCCACTGCTGCTGGAAATGGAAATGTCTGAGCTGCTTTAGTGAATTATTTGACATTTCCTCAAAAGGTTAAACACAGAGTTACCATGTTACCACACTACTCCAAACTTGATTATGTGCCCAAGATAAATAAATGAAAACTTGTCTACATTAAAAGTGTGTGCGTCTTTATAACAGCATTATTTACAGTGACCAAAAAGAAGAAACAGCCCAAATGTCTATCAAGAGGTGGTATAAAGCAAACAGGGCATTGTGTGTGTTCATAGAAAACACTGAAATAATGCCTCATGCTATAGTGTGGTTGGACCTGGAAACCATTACACTAAGGTTCAGCAAGAAGCCAGGGACAAAGGATGGTGTGTTCTACACTAGCTGTATGGCTTTCCCAGAATATTTAAGTCCAAAGAGAAAGAAGGTCAATTAGAAGTTTCTTACAGAGATGAGATTATGGATAGAGAGGAAGAGAGAAAGAGCAACACATGCAGTCTCTGCTTTGGGAATAATGTAAATGTTTTGAAATTAAACTTATAGTTTCCCAATTCTGAATATATAAAAAAAATTGTACTGTGCACATAAATGAGTGAATTTAGTGCCATAAGATCTGTCCTAACAAAGCTATAAAAGGGAGATCTTGTTTAGTGCACATAATTGACTCTACAAGCCAGTGTACACCTTCTCCTCTCTGTGCTCTTTCATGATAAGTGATGTTCTCTCAGGTGCTCATGGGACTTCTAGTCTGAGAATTGTGAGAAACCAATAATATATCTCATCAGATATCTTTTAAATCTATCAGGTGATCATGCTCAAATAGGATAACTCTTGTGATTTCTTCTCTCTGTTCCCTGTAGCTTTATGTACTAAAAATGGGGGCTGGAGGTTTGGCTTAGTGGTTAAAAGCACTGGTCTTACAGAGTACCTGGGTTCAATTCTCTGAAGACACATGGGGCTCACAACCATCTGTAACTCCAGTTCTAGGAGACCTGGTAAATTCTTCAGCCTCTGTAGTTACAGACACACACATGGTTCACAGACATATATAGAGCCAAAACACTTGAGCATGTAAAATAATAATAAAAATATCAAATCTCAAAACCTATTGAATATGTTTACATGTGTGTTTGTTGATGAATATTTGATCAGAAACTACTACCAGAGCAGATGTCTTAGTGTCAAAACTCCAGCCAGTGCTCAAGATGCTGAGCTGCCAAGAGTAAAATCACCTTCCCATGCGAAGCTCCAAGCACCATTCTTTTTCACAGATTCAGTTTTAGGTATATTCAAGTAAAAATGAGAATGGAGTTAAAAGAAATTCTGCCAGTATTAGAGAAGATCATTGCTGTGGAATTCATATGCACAGAATGAGCAACATGAGACTTACATAGACAAGAAGGAGCTAAGAGTACAGGCTTTGAATCTAAACCATGCTAAATATTCAGGCTCCTCCCCCTTGCCCCTCATCTCCCGGGAATGCTTATCCGCAGGTCAATGCTGGTACCTCATAGGCCACTATCCCCACTGCATGCTGGAAACTGTTCCAGAAGGGGTGAGGTATTCAGGAAGGACAGCTTTATGTGCCATTAGCTTTAGAGAAGTTTTCTTTTGTCTCTCTTTTCCAAAGTTCCCTATTCTGCCCTGTTTTTAAGAACTGATATAGGGACTCATAAAGAATTTTGGCCCTGAGGGCTGGTTTTAATCAAATTTAGCCCTGCTAGCCAGCTGATATCAATTTAGAATTTCTTGGATGGGATCTGTTATTAAAGTTTCTGGAGGAAGCTAAGCCAAGCGTCTTAGAAATGGAGCTGGGGTCATTTCTCCAAAGTTTTTTCTCTCCCAGTCCTTTCCTGTCCCTAAGGGGTGGCTGGTTTATTACTGCAGATTTCTGCCTACTGTCTGGGTCAGTGGAGATATGTGAGTCTCCCCAGTGGGAGATATTTTCACACTCTGGCCATCTTCCTTCCATTTCTTTGCATGCTGAGACCCCCTCCAGGACCTTGGTGATGGACAGACTAAAGATGGCACAGTAAGGTACGGTAGATAGCTTGATGCCCCCAACAGTGGCAGCAAGCAGTGCACTTACTCTTAGTCTCTCAGACTCCAAATACCTTTCCTTGTTAATGAGCTAGGTTCCAAACTCTTCAAAGTGATTTTCTTTCTGTGTATGTTATAAAGTTCAGGGGTGCTGTTCAGGTAGGAGAAAAGGAGAGAGTGAGGTTCAAGGCACCTAGGCAACAGAGCACAAGCAAGTTCTGCATCATGAATCCTGGCTTCAAAGTGGACACTAAGTGTTCACTTACTGAGGCCACTGGTTACAGTTCATAATTAACAGCGGCTACAATCTATAGCAATTCAAAATAGAGTGATCAAAAGTATGTATGATGGGCGGAGTAGGGGAAGATATATGAGATGAGTGTTATTAAAAGAAGCCATGTGTGTTAGCATGTTAGCATTCCTTCTAGGCTCTGTCCAACAGTTACCTAGCAACAGCCAGGTAGCAGTATGGCTTGCTATAAAAAGGACTCTTTGGACTCCCTTAGCTCTAGGATCCTTTTCTGTCTCTGGTCTCTTTCTCCCTCTTTGGCCTCTCCCCCTGCCCCTCTCTGTCTCTCCATATGTTCCTGGAAGGCCGCTCCCCTGCCCCCTCTCTCTTTTTCTCTGCCTCTGTCCCCTCTCTTTCTCTGCCTCTACTCGCTTCTCCTTGACCCCCCTTCCCATACCCACAAATAAACTTTATTTTATACCAGATCCATTGTACAGCTGGTACCTGGGGGCTGGGGGATGCCTCAGAATGGGCCCGGCTAAGGCACCTCCTCTTGCTGCACCATACTACACTTTATAAAACATATCAATGTGTACATATACTAATTCCAGCTAGGTAGAAATATTGCCAACAATTTTAACACAGTGAAGAGCAATATAAAATGCCATGGGGTTTATTGCACACTAGATATGAAAATTATGAGTCAAAAGCTTTAAGTTCGATAATGATAAGGGAAACAGATACAGACGGAAGTGCACTTTTCGGAAATAAATGGCCATGGTGCATCTCCCTCAGACTAGGATGAATGTATTGGTCAAGAACTAAGAAGAGACATAAAAATGCTCAAAATTTGACATGGATTTTGTGCCCCAGAAGGGTCTTGTTATGATTTGTCCACAGAGGGGTGCTGGTGTCAGTGGTGGGAATTTCAGAGGTGGATCTTCATGAAGGTCTTTAGGTTGTTTGAGGAACCCTCAAAATGTAGGTCTTGTGGGACCTAGCTCTGCCACGACAGTTGTTATAAAAAGCCTGAGCTTGTTCCATTCGGTGCTTGGGCTCAAGGCATGATCATTTGCTGCTCAGACACATACTTTGACTATGGCTGCCCTGTATGTTTCCACGCAGCCAAGAACAGGGAGGACCCCTCCTGGTACCACACTCAAGAACCTCCCAAACTGTGAGGCACGATGAGTTCCTGGTTGGGTATTGTTGCTGCTGTTCTTGTTCAGCAGTTTTAAACATTACAGTTGTTCTAGTTTGCATTTTATTGCTATGATAAGTGTCATGACCAAAAGCAACTTAGAGGAGGAAAGGGCTTCTTTCAATTTACACTTCCAGGTTGTAGTCCACTATTGAGGGAAGATATGGCAGGAGTTTATGCCGAGAACTGAAGCAGAAACTGTTGAAGTTAGGCCTGGTTCTTCCTCCCAGTCTCATGTTCACAGAAATAAAACTCACATTCAAAGTATATTTACAAATGCCTTGACCATATAGCAAGGCTCTACTCTGACTAGAGCACACTTAAAGTAAACCCAATTATTTTAACCTACATTTTGCCATATGGCTGGTTACCTGTGCTCAGGTGCCACGTATCCATCTCCTCACCCCTCATCTACAAATCTACCTTACCTGGCTCTATTACAGGATCCTTTCTACTCCCAGATACCCCACCTTCTATTTCCTGCCTGAGCCATAGGCCATGGGCTTTTCAATTGACACACAATACACAAGATATTCTCTCTACAAGAAAATACTGGGGAATGTGGCTCATTGACTTGCCCACTAGCTCATGTTTAGTTAGCTTTCTTATCTAGCCCAGACTCACCTGTCAATCTTCAATCAAGACAATCTCTCACAGGTTAATCTGATCTGGTCAGTTCTTTAATTGAAGGTTCCTCTCCCCAATGACTCTAGATATTGTCAGATTGACAATAGAAAGTAACCACCAAGTATCTTTCATTGTTGGTCCTGCCTTAGTTAGGGTTTCTATTGCTGCAACAAAACTCTATGACAAAAAATCAAGTTAGGGGAGGAAAAGGCTTATTCAACTTACACTTACACATTGCTGTTCCCCACTGAAGGAAGTGAGAACAGGAACTCAAACAGATCAGGAACCTGAGGCAGGAGCTGATGCAGAAGGGATGGAGAGGTGCTGCTTATTAGCTTGCTTTCCAAGGCTTGCTCAGTGTGCTTTCTTATAGAACCCAAGACTACCAGGGATGATACCACACCTCATGGGCTGGGCCATCCCCTATTGATCACTAATTGAGAAAATGCCATACAACTGGATCTCCTGGAGGCAGTTCCTTAACTGAGGCTCCTTCCTTTTGGATGACTCCAACTTGTGTCAAGTTGATAAAAACCAGTCAGTACAGGTCCCATGGTTGAGTTTTAAATTCTTGTTTTGGAATATACATGTATTCTAATCCATTTAACTATTACCTATATTAATGCTTAACTTGCACCATCTCTGTTCACTGGTAACCATTTCAAATTTGCTCTTGAGTCTTTGATCCATGACAACAATGACTTGTAATAACTCCTTCAATTTCTGAAATAATAACACACCTCAGATTCACTTCATCCATTTCTTGCCATAGTTCAAGCCATCAGTCAATTTCTCCAAGGAGACATAACTCCTTTGAAAACTGTATTTAGAAATCTTAAAGTAAATTTTAGAAGTTCTCTTGTTTCTATGCCTTTTTAAATGGTTAAAATAATATACTTAAAATAAAGCATGAATTCACAATAGTATTTTAATTAAAAGTTACAAGCAGAGGCTGTGCTTAGAATTCCTAATCTCACATTTATCTACCCATTGTGCAAGTAACATTCCATCTTCTTACATCAGCATAATTATCCACTTAATACACAGTAATCTCAAAAACAAAGAAAAGCCCACATACTGCCAGCAGAGACATAATTACTGAGAACAGTTTATAATCTCTTTTTGAATTTTTTTGTTTGTTTTGGTTTGTAGACTTATAATAATGTAAAGTCAAAGCACTGTGTTTTAAACCCATTTGAAGTGATCCTGTCATGGCTTTTGTTTTCTTTTGTTGTCAGTTTTTTTTTTTTTAATTAAAGGCTTTTCAAGGTTTTGTTTTCTTTTATGATTGTGCAACTGATTTATAAAGTTTCTAACTTAAATTTAAAAAATAGGGTGTGGAACTATATATTTAAATTATTTTATGCTCATTTCATGATATTTGTCTTAGGGATTCCATTGCTGTAAATAGACATCATGGCCAAGGCAATTCCCACAAAGCAAAACATTTAATTGTGGCTGGCTTACAGCTTCAGAGGTTTAGTCCAGAGGTTTAATCCATTATCTTCATGGCTGGAAGCATGGCAGTGTCCGGGCAGATATGGTACTGGAAAAGGAACTGAGAAGGCTGCATCTTGATCCACAGGCAGCCAGCTAGGAGAAGAGACTGACTTCCAGGCAGCTAAGAGGAAGATCTCAAAGTTCATCCCCACAATAACACACTTCCTCTAATAAGGCCACACCTACTCTAACAAGGCCACACCTACTCTAACAAGGCCACACCTACTCCAAAGCCACACCTGTTCCAACAAGGCCACACCTACTCCAACAAGGCCAAGGCTCCTAATAGTGCCACTTCCTGGGCCAAGCATATTTAAACCACCACAATATTTAATATAATTTTTGGAAACTTATTCTCAGTTTTTGTGCTCTAGGATTAGAGAATTAGTGGTTCTTTGAGCTACTGAATGACTTTTATAATAAACTCTCTTTCTGCTAATTCTGCTAAAACTGGCTTTTATGTCCTGTCACTAAACTTTGGCTCAGGAAGGTAGCTGTGGGGTATGGTGGAGATGCCCACCAACATACCTGGTCAAGGACTGGCTTTACTAGATAAGATAATGACAAATTTTGAAGCTATTGAAGTTTAGCATGCAGTATGCTCACCTCTTACTTCATCAACATTCATGTAAATAAGAAAAAAACTAAACAAGGGATTTGTCATATAAAAAAGAAAAACACTGCCCAGTGCCCACTTCTCCCTCTGTGTGGCCAGGCCCTTTGCAAATACAGCTGACTGGAGGGAGGGAAGCTTAGCTGGGTGGGTGGGGGCAAGTGCAGTGCAGGATTTTGGTCTCTACCATGAATGCTGAGACAAAGAACACAATCAGAAACAGCTTTGGAGAACTGGGGTAGGGGATGGGTATTGATACCCCTGGGGAAGTGGCAGGGTCTTAGGGGCAAGGATTTTGTGGTCATATACCATTGGCCAGGTCAGAAGTGTTGGATGCTTCATTTGCATACTCAGGGGCTGTAGTGTGAGTGTATGGGAGAACTTTATAAGGTCAAACAAAGAGTGAAACTTGATGACTTTCTGGTAATCAATTCTTCCTGGAGTTGGTTGTGGGGAAACGGCTTTCATAGTGCCAGGGTGGGAGTGAGGAGGTGGCTGACTCCTGCAGTCCTCATGTTTGAGGTGTCAGATGTTGAGGCTCCCTTGACCCATTCTTGGTAACCCGAAGCCTTACAGTCCCATAGAAAAAATGTTTCAGGGAAAATTTTCTCTTCATTTCTAGATGTCAGGAAAGCTGGAACAACGTTCAAGTATCTTTCCCAGCTGGCTCCTCATATAACTTGTTTCTTTTCCTTTATACATAGCACTACACATGAGACAAGGGTTTCATTATTCATGTTGAATCTTCCTCATGGTTCTGGCCCAAGGAAGGCTAAGAACCTTAAATTTAAAGAGAACCTTTCCTTCCTGAAGAGTGGCCAGCAGTATAATCTCAGAGAGTGGTGTCCTCTGATGAACACAATGCACAGTAGTGCCCTTTCTCCTAGTAACTAGGGAACCTTACACTGGAGTGCTCCTCTCTTCAAGTCCTGAGTATGAACTGTGAGTGCTTCCAGAGTCATTGTGAGATGCATTCTCTCTCATCCCTGGCTAGAAGTATATGGAATCTGGGAAAAGAGGAGTCTGAACACTGTCAATGGGAAGTTGTGAAAAAAATAACCAAGTGGAATGCTAAAATTATCTTGTTTGCTCCATTTTCATGAGAACGATCCTTGTACAGTTTCCTAGATACTTCCAATTCTGATGTATTTTCTGCTTGGTCTCTGGCAACAGAAATACCTTATAACCAACAAACTACTCTCCCACTTTCCATGTAACATTTATTGTCATAGAGGATGGTGATGGTTTAGACTAGAGTTCCTCTGAGCTGTCACAAGTCTATGACAAAAATATTCTGAATTCTAGGGAATTTGAGAAGTGCTATGAAGAGTCTGTTATGAGAATTTACAGAGCCAAGAAATAAGTCAGAACATTTTTGGTCATGTCATTAATTCCCAATCATGTGAGAACACGCTTTCCACCAGTGATGCCAAAAACAGACCCTGGAAGTTGTATTAGAGTTTTCTAGAGGAGCAAAACATAAGATGAATGTGTACTCAAAGGGGATTTATAGAATTGGCTTACATGATAGTTAGAGTAGTCCATCAGTGGTTAGTTCACACCAGAGAGGCAAAGAATCCAATATTTGCTTAGTCCATGAGACTTTGTACCTAACAATTCCAATTTAGTATCAAAGACCTGGAGGCGTCTTGAAGACCTGTAGAACTTCCTGAAGACAAGCATGAAGAATCTATTATCAACATAGGAACCAGAGAAGCAATAATGGAGTAGATGCACTCACCAGCAAGGCTGAAAGCCAAGAGATCAGAATATCACGCCTTTCCTTCCATACCTCATGCCAGGCTGCCACCATCCCTTTAGGGTGGTTTTCCCACACCAATTAAAACAATCAAGACAATCCTCTACACACATGCCTATAGGCCCACTCCAACAGGCCTGTTTTCCCACATGACTCTAGTTTTTGTTAAATAAACAACCAAACCTAACAATTGCAGAAGTGAAACTAGTTGGTATCTATTGGGGTTCAGTAAGTGCCAGGGGCCATTCCACAACTCAGTTCTACACAGCTCCACAACATAGTCTCACAAAGATTCATGAAATGACTCTTTCTAATGTGTGCTCCATTGTACTATTTTATGTGTGGAACACAGAACTTTTAAATACTTTCACTGAGATTCCACAGTAATAAGAGAGGAAGCAGGAGTCAAACCCAATCACTATGGCTTCTGTGGCCATTCTCAACTACTACATTATATCTCATCCTAATGGAAAGAGCTTCCTGATTAGTATGTAAATCACTTATACTTGATAATGGCATGTCTTACAAGGTTAGTGAAGCCATAAATTACTTTACAAAAGAATAGAAGTTCTATTCATCTCTGTCAAAGGCACAAAATATTTTCCTCTAAATCAAATCATCCAATAAAAATAAATTACACAGTCCAATTAAAATACACTTCTAACTTAGTAGGAACAAGTATACCAACCTCACTCACACAGGAAAGAAACCATTATCTGAAGTCTTTCTTTTATTTTGTATGCACAAACTAGTTAAAATTTTTATTAGTCATTTATCTAATGAGAATTTAATGGTCACCTAATCTTTTTATCCAGCATCATAAACAAATTCAAAGCCAAGTTAAAAAAAAAAGTAAATATTCATGAAATTACATAAGAAGGAAGCAACATTTAGATATCAGGAGATAAATTCCAAACTTTTTCTTACCCACCAAATGGTAGATTTGTGATATGTGGGAGCATGCATATACCCATGGATACACAAGCCTGTGTGTCACACTGGCTGGAGGCCTTGTTCCCCTCAAGTGTTAGACCTACAGGGAAATTATCAAGATCCATTAAATCTTGGGTTTCTAAAAGGACGAAGAACAACTATCAGTTGAAAATTCCTACTATACCTACTATACCTAAAGGATCCAGAATTCTGTAAACTTTTAGTCAGATCCCAGGTCTGTGCTAAGTAGTTATGTAAGAAACCAAACTGAGCCTGTTTCTTAACCTGAAAAAGTAGGTAACTGTCCATGTTCCCAGAGAGCAGTGGTGTAAATAAGACATGTCCCATAGTATTAAGCATAGTATTGAATACTCCTCTATCCTTCAGTTGGAAGGAGTGTTTGGAGAGACTTAAGAGGGGTAGCCTTGCTGGTGAAAGCATGTCTCTGGAGGTGGGCTTTGAGAATGCCCAGCTCTCCTCTTCTTCACTTTCACTAGCCCTTCTTTGTGCTTGAGGTTCTTGATGTACACCTGCAGTGTCATTCTCCTGCCTCCGTGCCTGCAGCCTGCTGCTATGTCTCAATGCCATGATGAACTCTTACCCTCTGGAACCGTAAGCCAGAACCAAAATCATCCCTTTCTTATATAAGTAGTATTTTACCATAGCAATGAATTACCTTATATCGAGGGCTAAAGAAGTGATCTCCACACAAATGCACAGCCTCCAACATGTGTGTATATGCATGCATGTGTCCACATCACTGTTCTCCTTGCCTCTGCCTTGCCTTTTCCTTCTCTTAGGAAAGCAGAGGTCACTGGGGAGCTAGGGTTTGGAAGCCCAGGTACTATCTTCTTCAGAGATATCTACCGGACTCAGCAAAGCCTAGTGGACCCAGAAAAGATGTAGAAAAGAGCAGAGTCCTAAGAAGAGATGCTTTAAGGAAAAGGAGAAAATAGGTCTTTCAAATCCTGCTGTATCCATCCAACCAGGTCACCAGGACATCAAAGTAGGGATTCAGGTACAGTCATGACTGGCAAGAGTCTATCCCTTTACATGGAGAAGCCATGAAGCAAGATGATGATTTTGGCATGTGTGGAACAACCTTACCTCTGTTTAGAGCAAGTGAAGAGCAGAGGGCAGATACCATTGAATTGTGATGCTGTGTTAAAAAGTCACTGTTGCTCTAGCTAAGGAGAGTGCAGCCAGTGCCACAGCTGTCATCCTGTTGATCCCAGACTCCTTCCTTTCACCTCATATGACCTACACCATCAAATGGTGCTAAAGCAGCCAGCAAAGCTAACCACGTTTTCTGAGATGAAGGGACTAAATCATGTTGCTTGCTTCGCTTCCCCTTCAGTTTTAACTTCTGTTCAAAACATCTTCACTCATTTAGGAGTCATTATTTTTCCTCTCTCTCTACAGAAGGGGGGTTCTAAGTAGGCAAGTTAGAGTGTAGATATACCAAATCTGGCCAAATGCCTGTTTTTATAAATAAAGCTTTATTTAAATATGTCCACAGCTATTTACAAATACAATGCCTATTGGAGCTTTTGTACAGAGCAGCTGTGCTGAGTAGCTGAAACAGGTCTTATCTAACCCACAAAGCCTGAACTACGTATTATCTGATCCCTTATCAGAAAAGTTGGTCAGCATGTTTTCTGCTTAAATCAAGGAAAAGTAGAGCAGTCCTTGATTCATAGCAGACAATAAATAAACACCAGAGATAGAAGTGAGGCCCTATGTAAAAGGGAAGTTCTCCATTTTTGGATGCAGTTATATAGAAAGCTCATATTAACAGAAGGAGCAGAAAAATTAAATGTCTAATAGTTACACTTTTTAGAAAAACCTTTGTTCTATTTTGTAGCATTGAGTTAGTTAAACAGTTTTGGTTCTCCACAGGTTGCATGAGCTCTACCTGTCCAAGATTCATGAATCATACACACACACACACACACACACACACACACACACACACACACATACACACACACACACACACACACACACACACACACACACCAATTAATTTGGTATGCTTGACTCTAGCTCAATGGCTAGGCATTTCTTTTTTTTTCAACTTTTATTAGATATTTTCTTCATTTACATTTCAAGTGTTATCCAGAAAGTTCCCTATATCCTCCCCCCTCCTGGCCCTGCTCCCCTACCCACCCTCTCCCACCCCTTGGCCCCGGCGTTCCCCTGTATTGGGGCATATAAAGTCTGCATAACCAAGGGGCCTCTCTTCCCATTGATGGCCAACTAG
>LR751339.1:0-10916 GCA_902729485.2 Mus minutoides
TATATATATATATATTCATTATTTCAGTATTGCACCCTCTAAAGCAGTGGTTCTCAACAATAGATCGAATGCTGTGATCGGTTAATACATTCTCATGCTGTGGTGATGACCAACCATAAAATTAATTTTGTTGATAATTTATAACTGTAATTTTGCTGTTGTTAATTGTAATGTAAATATCTTATATGCATGATATGTGATATGGGACCCTTATGAAAAGGTCATTTGACTACTAAAGGGGTAGTTACCCATAAGTTGAGAAGGACCTGCTACCTACCCTCCTGAGTCTCCCTCACTATGAAGGCTCTTTAATACATTGCCTATCAGAAGTCTGTTTTAGTAATTGTGAAATAGGTCTGCCCTTATAAAAACCATATTGTGCACCCTAGAAAGCTGCAAGCTTGAAATTTTGGAGGACCAGTACTAAAGATGATCTTAATCAGGTGAAAGGTAAACTACTATTCTATGTATATGAATGAGTTTACTTGAAATATAAGAGCAATCATTACATCACTCCAGTTGGAAAAAATCTTGACACTCACATGAATCCAATGAGGAGGTTCAGAGATAGCAACAGGATGAAACTTGATGTTTAACTTCCAAGCATACTGAAGCTTCAGTGTGGATATGAGTGTCATTTTACTTATTGAAGTAAGCTTGAACAGGGAAATAATACACTGAGAAGAAAATCTATATAATATGACCCCCTGTCAAGCACTTGGTGGCTCCTTTACAGTTGTATGAAATTGGTCAGGACACTTCTGGAAAGAATGCTAAGTAACAGTAGGGTTAGACCACTAAGTAGCGTAAGCATGTTGATTTTTCTATACAATTCCATACTTTATTTTCATGTTCTGATTCCATATAGTATACATTTTTTATATAAATACATGTATATATGCAGTGTATGTAAAATACAAACACACACACACAAAATAACATTTACTCTACAAAGTGATCACATAGTTCAGTTGTTAAAATATATTATATGCTATATAATGTATACTATGTATATGTAACAAATCCTACATTATACAGAGAAATATTTTTTCTTTGAAGATTGTCTTTTCTTTATGGCTAAGAAATAAGCCTTTATCAACCTTTCACTAAAAAGCTACAAGGAGCCTTGGAGATGCTGCACACAAGACAATTAATTTGATGACAGAGAAATTTTTAGGAATAAAAATAATGAGGGTGATAACAATAATTAGACCATTTTCACTTCTCTACAGAATCACTAGTGGTATGATGAGACATTGTTTATGAATTTGATTTTATTAAGAGATGTGTAGGATTGGTTATAGTACTGGTCTGTCTACCTATGCAATATCTCTACAGAAGATTGTCCTCGGAGAAAGTAATGTGTGGAAAGGACCTGGCCTGAATGTGTCTGGTACTTCAAATAGACTGCTGGGATAGAAAAAAGTTAAAGAAAGGTAGTGTGCACGTAAATAAATGCTGCATTTTATTTTCTCTGACATTTGCCATGGCTTCCAAAGGTTCTTGTAGCTTTTAGGACTTAACAGGTGTGGCCCAAACATGTAGAATCTTGGTTTGAATGTCTTTAATACACTTACTCTCTTATGGACCCTTGTGAGTAGTATATAATACTCTCAGTAAGTATAAAATTATCTGCCTTAAGATAAGTCTTTTAAAAGTTATTATTCCCAGTAAGATAAGTTCCATAATTTTATTATTACATTTTTCAATTACATAATAGTTATATTTTATCCATATGCCCTTATATAAAAACATCCCTTTTTCTCATTCCAGCATTGATTTATTTTTTGCTCACTAATAAAACAGAATATTTCTGGCCACTAACACAATTTCATTTTTATTGAGACTCACTTGCAAGTGGAAATTGACCTTTTATCCCAATACTGAAATATCTTTGTAGACAGGTACTATGCTAGCCTTGGGCTGCTCAAAGAAATTAACCTTAGAATTGATAGCTTTAAAAAACAGAAATTCATTCTATCACACTACTGGAGGCCAGAGGCCCTAAATCAAGATTGGCAAGAGTTTGCTCTTTCTATGGATCCAAGGAGATATTTTTCATTGTTCTTCAAATTTTCTAATGGCTCAGGGGATTGTTGTGTGGGGATGGCAAAAAGGCTGATTTCCACCATCATTGTCTGGGAATGTTTGCTCTTCCTCTCTTGTCTTTCCCCACGAGGACAAATTATTTTTTGGATTAAAGGACTATCTATACAATCCTGGATGAATTTCCCTCTAGTTACCAAAAGTAAGAAATTCTAAATTTATATTCTCAAATTTTCTTTGCTCAAGTTACTTCACATATAAATATATTCAAAGTGGAGTAAATATTTGGAGCCAAAACTGAAGTACCTATAAATACCAACTTTCTACATTGCACTTTGACATTCCTCTTTTATATTTAGAGAGTTTATTAAATTTTTGTTGATGTAACACCAATTTTATTTTTTATACTATTCTGTCATTTAAAGGTTTGAAGAATGAATTTTAATAATATACTATGAGATACATGTAAATTCAGTTAATATAGTTTATCTGTATACTTACTACATATTATTATTATAAAATAGATAGTAAAGGCCATTTTCTTTTCTAATTGCTAAAGAATTCTGTTTCTCCTTGCAAGTATTATGACTGCCAGTTCTCCTCCATAGAGGTCAGCTTTTCTCAAGGATATAAAAATAATTCCAAAGTATACTTTTCTTCTTTTGCAAATATATGCATTTTGTGAGATTTAAGAAACATTTTACAATACAGCATTTTTCTATAGTGAGTACTTCATTTTGAATCCTATTCAGAATTTACAGCCCATGAATTCTGCCTTTCATCATTTGCCTCAGTATTTACTACCCATATGGCTTTGAGCTTCTTTCTTTCTCTTTGACAAGAGTTCTCCATATAGCCCTGGCTGGACCCGATCTTGCTATGTAGACTAGACGGACTTTAATTCATAGAGATCCGTTTGCCTCTACCTCCCAAGTTCTTGGATTAGCAGTGTGCAAGACAATGGTCAATACCTTAATTTTTAACCTGTAGAATTTCATTACACTGTCAAGCCCAGGATAGGTGCCCATTTTGTGTTGAGGGAGGGGCTGACAGGCAACAGGTCATTACAAAGTAGTCATCTCAATGACGATCAGTTTCCTAAGAGGCAGAACAGCACAAACGTCCTCCCTTCTTCTAA
Organism: Mus minutoides; assembly: GCA_902729485.2. Taxonomy (NCBI): domain Eukaryota; kingdom Metazoa; phylum Chordata; class Mammalia; order Rodentia; family Muridae; genus Mus; species Mus minutoides. The sequence goes on from LR751339.1 coordinate 3,185, forward strand.
AGTTTAGAGACTAAATAATACTGTTTTCTGTTAAGTTAGATTCAGAGTTCTTGTGTAATGGACTTGAATAAGTTGAATACCCTATTTCCATACCAGGTAGATGAACATGGCCCTCCCTTTAGATCACACTGATGCTTCTTCCTCAACTTGCTAACCCTTCTGTGAATTAATATTTGTCCTTAATGGCCAACACGTGTCTTAGCATACAGGTTTTTTCCCCCCCCAGAAGAATTTTAGGAGACATTATTATGCAGACAACATTTAAATTTATTTTGATTGTCCTGGTTAGTTGACATTGTATCTATTTTATTAGAGATTTCAAATACAGATTGTGAGGAGTTTCTGTCTCTGTTCTCTTTTAAATAGTTGGTAGTCAACATTGTAATTAAAATGTGGCAAATATGTAGGACACTATCATGCAATATATTGATTGTCTTCATTTATGACTTGATATATATTTTTTATTTTGTCTAGTATTTATGCTTGTATTCTCATTTAGTTCAAATTATTTTATTTTGTATAGTACTTTGTTTCTTTGAAAAATAGTTGAAATTTGGGGGAGAGCGAAGTCACTTAGTAATTGATAACTATGTCTTATTTATAGGCAAGTTTAAATCCAGTTCATAGTATTATATATTTACTAAGCTATGCAGTCAATAATAAGTGGATATTAGTCCCAAAGCTTGGAATACCCAAGACACAATTTACAGGCTATATGAAGCTCAAGAAGAAGGAAGAACAAAATGTGGATGCTTTAGTACATCTTAGAAGGGGGAACAAAATGCTCACATGAGGTAGAAAGTGGCAGGGACTTGGGAGGAAGAGAGAAGGGGAAGGAGAAAAAGGGGGGCAAGATTAGGTATGGGAGAAAACTGGGATGATATGCAGAGGTCAGGAATTTGAACAGAGGTGTATAGCAATGGGAGATGGGGAACTAGGGTTAGCCACCAAAAAGTCCCAGATGCAAGGAAAGCAAGAGGTTCCCAGGACCCAACAGGGATGAGATTAGCTGAAATGCCCAACAAAGGGGAGGGAGAACCTGTAGAGAACATATTTAGAGGTTAGGCAAGGCCCCTGATTAGTGGAAGGGCCACTTACTCATCTCCAGATTGTTAAAACCAGAATGGCTTCTGTCTAAAGGAAATACAGGGATGAATTGCAGAGCAGAGACTGAAGGAAAGGCCATCCAGAGACTGCCCCACCTGGGGATCCATCCCAGATACAGACACCAAACCCAGATACTACTGCAGGTGCCAAGAAGTGTTTGCTGACAGGAGCCTCTTACAGCTGTCTCCTAAGAGACTCTGCTAGAGCCTGTTGGATGCTCACAACAAACCATTGGACCGAGCACGGGACCCCAATAGAGGAGTTAGAGAAAGGCCTAAAGGAGCTGAAGGGATTTGCAATCCTATAGGAAGAACAAAAATATGAACCAACAAACAATATGAATTAACCAGATCCCCAAGAGCTCCCAGGGACTATAGCACCAACCAAGGAGTACACATGGAGGGACTCATGGCTCCAGCTGCATATGTAGCAGAGGATGGCCTTGTGGGGTATCAACAGGAGGAGAGGCCTTTGGTCCTGTGAAGACTAGATTCCGCAGTGTAGGGGAATGCCAGTGTAGTGAGACAGAAGTGAGTGGGTGGGTGAGGGAACACCCTCAGAGAAGCAGGGGGAGGCAGGATGGAATAGGGTTGTTCTGGAGGGGAAACCAGGAAAGGGAATAACATTTGAAATGTAAATACATAAAAATATTCAATTAAAAAAAGAAAAAGAATACAACAGCAGGAAAAAAAAGAACAAACAGTTAATGATTCAAATCAAACTATTAAGCTGAATAGGGAGAGAAATCTCAAGGTATATTAGAGGATGATGTAATTCTAACATGTAAGTCAAATCATAAAATATAAACAATTACTTTTTTGCATATCAAGTTAGTTTTAATGCACGTTGAATAAAAGTATTAAACTGTATTGAAATGTAAAGAGAAAAAGCAAACAGATATATTAATGACATTGGAATTTTTTTGATTAACTTTTTTCTTTAGGCTACATACAGTTCAACCATAAAGCTGATCATTCCCTGTCCCCTATGGTTTTCTTAGGAAAAAATTTAAATGTCAAATGATAAAAATAGATGAGGTAAATCAAACGCAATCTTTTAGAACACTGCTCCTTTCAATGAAGTATGTTTCTTTAATTAAATTTTATGGTACAGGATTTTGGGTTAATATTGGGTGAAAGGTTAAAATTTGCATATTAATGGGGAGATTTTATGGAAAAATTGAGACTATACAATTATATGACATCTTCTTATCTATTTTGACAAAATGAAAATTAAGAAACTCAAAGATATATACTTAGTCGACACAAAATTTACCTAAATTGATGACAAAAGCTTCCTGTCTACATTATGGGAAAATATTAATTTAAAAAATTATGGCAAGTAAATGAAAGAAACAAGCGGTTTTTTATGTTGACATGCTTTTATCAAAAGAGACTATCTCCTTTAAAGATCTTGCCCTTTGAGCACTCCAAAATGACAAACCTTTGTTACCCAAGTTCAGCGGAGGATGACATTGTACAGTTCTGTAGAAGACAAATGAAAGGAACTGGGTTAATTCCTTTATAAAGAGATTTGCATTTTGCTGTTTCCAGCATGTCTCTTCGAGATTGATGAACAGGAAATGAGCTAAGAAAGCCCCTCCGAAGCCACTGTTGCCGAATATGGTAGAAAAATTGCCGTGGCTGAAAGATGGATCAAGTTCCTGTCTGGTAAAGCCATGGAAAATTCTCTTGTGTTATCAACTAATCTTACCCGAGAGGGAATATTATACAAGATGCATGGTCTTGCTTTCTATTTCTCCTGGAATCCAGGTCCCTGTTCACTGAAGCAATATAACAAGGTTTGGGCACCTTCATTTTATTAATTTATCAGCTGAACTATGAGTCTAAACCTATGCTGTCTGATCTATCCTTTAGACTGAATTTTTTTTCTGCAAAATATTTTTACCATTTAAGATTAATTATTGAATATTTTATTTATGACAGTAAAGCCCAATTAATGTAAATTATTTGGTTTGCTCATTTCTCTTTTGAAAATTTCTTTATTAAATTTCTACCAGTAAGGAGAAACTAATCAATGAAAATTCAGTAACTACTCATTGTTTTTTCTTGTTGTTGTTGCCTGCTTACAATACTTGAATTTCATATTTTTCTGTTAATCACATTTTTTAATTTATTTTCTCAATGGCTCTTGTCATTGCTTATAATAATAAATACAAAATAGTATATTATTTATAAATAATAATACCAAATAATAAAAACAAAATCACAAACTATAAATCTGCATAATTCTAATTGTCTATGGATTTCACCACTGTTTTCCCAAACAATAAAAAGAGACATGGTGTAAAACCTCATTCAAAGAAAAACATATAAGTAGCCCAAACATAGTTGTTCTATAATGAACAAGTATGAGTCAAAAACTTGCCTCTTGTAAATATCTAGGAGATTTCTCAGTCTCAATATGAAGAATATCAGAGTTTTCACCCCTATGTGAAGAAGAAGATCCTTGGGGTTGTTACCCACAGGGTGAGAAGCCCTGTTCTACATTACCTCACTTTCTGCTCTCAGTGTTCAGTTTTGCCTTCAAATATCACCTCTCGAGACAGTGCTTTTATCTTTAGATTTAAAATAGATTTTCAATAAAACTTATGGACATTTGCCAGATATTTGTTTATATTCATTCATATGCTTTATTGAGTATTTTTTTTATTGTAAAAAAGGAAAGGTTTATTCTGGCATACAGTTTGCAGGACTACATTCCATCATGACAGGGAGGACATGGTGGCATGAGCAGGACGCCAGCTGGTTATAATGCATAGACCATGAGGTAGCTTAGTGATGTTGTGAATGCCTATGTTTGGCTTGTTTGCTTCATTTTACACAGGTCAGGAACAACTTGAGGAATGATGTTTCCCATACTTCAGGTGTGACTTCACATTTAAGCTCATTTAACCTAGCTCATTCTTCACAGATATCCCTCAGGCATGTTTCAAAAAGTTAACTCTAGCTTTTCTAAAGGTGGCAACCAGTATTGTTTTTATTTTTTTAAAGATTATCTTTTTTGTAAGTTTCTTTTTAAATTTTGATTTATTTTCTCTCATATTAACTATCACAGTTTCCTACTACTCCTATGAAAAGCCTTGACCTGTCTACTTACATATCTATCCTTAACTCTTGCGCTACTTTTTATTTTGTATTTTAGGCAATTAGGAAGCATGTTTTGTTTTTCTTTGAAAATTTTCCTTCATGCATATGAAGTATTTTATTACATCCACCCATACTACCTTCTGCCAGCATCCCCCAAGTGCCCCAACATAACAGTTTCCAAACTTTATTTTCTCTTTTATTCTAAACACACTTGCTTAAATTGTTGATGCCATTATGCAGATAAAAGGAGGGCCATTCCCTGGTGTATTGGCAACCTATCAATGGTTATTCTTACAAACAAAACTGACTTTCCCATCAACTGCCAGTAGCAGAAAGTAGTGGTTAAAATAGAGACTCATAACTGTTCTGAGTGCTGTGGGTAAGTTGCTGGGAGTTCTTAGCATTAGATGGCACACCAACACAACCTCAATTCATCCGAGTCTCAGAGAACATCGCAGAAGAGGGAGGAGAAAATAGTCAAGAGCTGTAACATAGCTGTGAGGTGCTATCCTCTGTATTTGACATGGCTGTTGCACACATGAACTTATAGCAGCTGTGGTTACCTGTGCAAGACTTGCTCAAGATTAAGCCAGTCAAAAACTCTACCATAAAACCAGAAGGGTTTCCTGACACTTTACCTCTAGCCAAAAGCTATACGTTTTGAATGTAAACTATACTGTCTTTTATCTCCAGGCATTTCCACATCCTCTTACCTCTCCCACCCTATCTTCATTGAGCCAACACCTCTTCAACCTCAATTTAATTTTTTTTAAGACTGTCTACTATATACAAGCCTTCCTAGACCCCAAGAATGAACTATTTAGTTCCATCATTGCTGGAACACCCTAGTGTTCTCTTGTGGATTAATCATTTTTCCTGTAAACTCACCATTTTTGCCAGTTTATAAATGCTAATGCTAAGGATTCCCAGCAACTTATCACAGCACTCTAAACATAACTAATAACTATTAGTCTCTGTTTCAACCATTGCTTTTTGCTGCTGACAGTTGATGGGAGAGTCAGTTTTCTTTGTAGAATAGCCATTGATAGGTTGATGTTTGCTTTTCTTTTCAATGTGCATAAGAACTATAGCTATTACCACATAGGGGTGTTTTAGGCTTCCTACTGTTGTAACATGTACGTTGGCACAGCATCATTTGTCTGTATCACCGAATGTCTTGTACATTTTTCTACCTTGGCATCACTTTCTGGAGCACATAGATACAACTTCCTAGTGACTTTATTTGCTGTCACACAACTAATCTAGGTTTCACAGATAAGCTATGTCTGACCACTTATCATTCAACAGGTTACTCAAGGAAATGTCTGATTTCCAGAAATCTACTTACTAGAACTTGTCATGAGAAATGCACTTGAGTAAAATCTTTGAATACTTCACACATACATAGGCCATTGCTCTATGGCTTGCTACATGTTGGTGAGCCTAATACCCTTGAGCCTTTTCCTTTGGCTTTTGTCAATAACCTCTCCTTTCTTTCCCCCTTTTCTCTCAGGGATAATTCTTGTTAATGCTTTTATTGTTTTCCCCCACTGTGTCTCATCCAAACAGTGTCTCTAAAGTTTCCTCTTATTAATATTCATTGAAATGGTTGATAACAAAATGCTTGACGAAAGAGACTTCTGAAAGGAAGAGTTTATTTTGTATTTACGTCTGAGAGGATATGAAGAGCATGAAACAGCTGGCCAGTTGTGTCCACATGCAGGAAGCAGAGTCTCTACTTGTCTTTCTCTATTTAGCGTGGGACCTGGGCCCATGAAATAGCTCTATTCTTGTATTTAGGGTTGGTGTGGGATCTTTCAATATCAGTTGAAATCCGTAAAGATGTTTCTCACATCCATAGTCAGACATGTCTCTTTTAAGTGATTCTCAATATTGTCAAGCTGACAATATAGACTAAGCATCAAATGCTTTTGTTTTTGTTTGTTTGTTTTTTGAGTATAGCCACATTAGCAAAGATAGACTGAACACAGCTTAGACAAAATCTACAAGAACCTTTTTCAGTATAAGCAAATTCCACAGCACAAGACTATCTGGTCACTGTACAAACCCATACACACCTGGCGACCTAATAACAGAGCTATCCTGTAACAGTCCTACTATGAATACCCACAAAGCTACTAAGAACTGTTAGAGAAGTGATATCATTTACAGCTATTCTCCACAGAGAGGACTCAAGACAGAATTAGAAAAATAATCTGTAACCAAGGCCACAATGTCACTTAGAATTATTAAAATTATGGTGGATTAATCATGTTTTCCTGTAACCTTAATGGCAATATAGATGAGAAAGTTTTTATTTGTCATCTATATATGAAAATGAATACATTCATACTCGACTTAAAAATCAAAGAGAAGGCACTACATTGAAAAAATATTATTCAAATGATGTTTAATTGGAAAATTAAGTTTGTTATCAGAAAACAATAAGTTAAGTTTCTTAATGGATCGGTTATTGTAATGAAGGAGAATGCAAGGTTTATAAAAGAAAATCTATCCAAACAATAGGCAATTAGAGAACACTAGCTTTCATTTTTTTTTTAGCTCAACATTAGTGTTATTATTTAAAAGCTCATGATTCTTTTCACATCTCTTGACATTTTCATCAATGAGATAACTAACTTCCGCTTAATAGTCATTGTTTAGCACCACTCAGTGGATGCACTAATGAACATGAGATAGCTTTCAAAGAGGCACTGGTCTGATTGTAGTGGTTTAGTGAATTTAGTGAATAGTAGTGAGGTCATGTGCTATACCTGCAGTAGCTTCACCCACAATGGCTTTAGTCTGGAAAGTCTTCCAGGGGATCATGTTCTGAATGCTGGGTCTTAAGCTGATGGCACTGTGTTGGGAAGCAGTAGAACACTTGGGAGGGGGGCTGTAGCTGGTAGCTGCACTTTCATTTCTTCTGGGCCACTACTAGTAAAAGTCTCTACATTGTACATTGGCTCCCACGAACTCCCTTAAAGCTTCTTTTTGCCATGATTGAACACGTCTTCCTACGCCATGAGACAAAACAAACCTTTGCCCTCTAAAGTTGTGTTCCTAGGCTCTGTCACAGTGACCGTGAGAGGAAGTCAGAACAGGTTTAGGTTTCTCAGATTTTGTACTTGTTGGTACAAGAACCTTAGAGCATCTGTTAGGAGGAAAAACTTTCAGCAATCCTAAGAATTAGAGATATTTTAATATTCATCTGTTTCTTCCTTACTCCTATGTTTGCTTCATAAAATAATATATATTAATACAGTCACCATACATGCAGGAAATATGACTTGAGGTGAGTAAAGAGGTAAGACTTAGAGCAGCACAGAAGGGATGTTGTTGAGTCAAGCTCAGGAAAGTTCTTTTTTTTTTTCAACTTTTATTAGATATTTTCTTCATTTACATTTCAAGTGTTATCCAGAAAGTTCCCTATATCCTCCCCCCTCCCCGCCCTGCTACCCTACCCACCCGCTCCTACCCCCTGGCCCCGGCGTTCCCCTGTATTGGGGCATATA
>LR751339.1:14469-158253 GCA_902729485.2 Mus minutoides
GGGAGAGGCCCAGCCTCCGGTGGGGCGGAGTTCTCGGATCCTGCCCGTGGGGGGAACTGCTGATCCGCTGCTCCCAAAACCACCTCTGCACTGCACTCCTGAGTAACCCTGATGCGATCTTAAAGTCCTAGGGTGTCCCTAGCTGTGTCCGCTGGGCTCAGAGGAAAGATGGCGGGGTGGCGGGTGCTCTGGCCGGGAGAGACCCAGCCTCCGGTGGGGCGGAGTTCATGGATCCTGCCCGTGGGGGCAACTGCTGACCCGCTGCTCCCAAAACCACCTCTGCACTGCACTCCTGAGTAACCCCGATGTGATCTTAAAGTCCTGGGGTGTCCCTAGCTGTGTCCGCTGGGCTCAGAGGAAAGATGGTGGGGTGGGGGGTGGCGGGTGCTCTGGCTGGGAGAGGCCCAGCCTCCAGTGGGGCGGAGTTCTCGGATCCTGCCCGTGGGGGCAACTTCTGACCCGCTGCTCCCAAAACCACCTCTGCACTGCACTTACGCGTAACCCAATGGCGATCTTAAAGTCCTGGGGTGTCCCTAGCTGTGTCCGCTGTGCTCAGAGGAAAGATGGCGGGCAGGAAAGTTTTTTATTTCATTGTAGTAGCTCATAAGGATACTATGTCCTCGTTAGAACCTTTGGTGACAGGAGAAGTCACCAATAACTCTTCTCTGACTTTACTTGCTTATTACCTATGACCTCTTTCTTATTAATGGCCTTCTAATTATTTTTTCTTAACATTGCAACTGACTTCTTTCTTGGCCATGAGAAAATCCTTGGACTCGTATAAACAAGCATTTCAGTTTGTAAGTAACTCAAGCAGTTTGATTCGAAGAACTCTACAAAAAAAAATAGTGGCTAGTTATTTTTGCTCTGAAAACGAAACACTAGTTTCCATGGAGTTATTGCTGCATCTTTAGCTCCAGTGTTGTGCTAATATAATTAAATGTAAGTAGATTTAGCAAGATCATAAATGTATAAAATGATTTTCTTATGGAAAAAAATGCCTAACATTTGTCAATTAATAAACTCAGTATTAGGTTAATTATTTTTTTCTGTTAGTATTATGGCAAACACAGAGCTTATGTAGTCAAAGAGTTAATACTAAGTGAGAAAAATATAAAATAATTTTGCTTTGTTCCACAGTGAGTAATCATTTTAGAAAAATTTATTTCATACAGTGAGTAACTTCTTGCATATAATATATTGTTTCACTATATGCTCACCTGTACAGACTTGTCTATGGCTAGTCTACACGATTTCATGTTATGCTTTGAGAAGTGGTTCTAAGATATAACTGTAAATCAGAACCTCCATAAATTATTGTGAAGATATTGACTCTAGGACCCACATTAAGAATTTCTGTATCCCTGTGGCTCAAAATGTTGCATTTCAGATGACTTCTTGTTCTGTTTCTAATCTGAGACCACAGAAAATTTGAGAGTCTTTGCCTACAATAGCTGTGTACTTTCTTGTTCTTCATGAGAAAACATGAGAATCTCATGTTCATAGATTCATGTTCACAGATATGCTCAGAGATATGGTTCTGTACATCATATCTGTGAATAAATAATTCATTGTTCAATGAATGTTGCTAAGTTACATATTTGTACCAGGTGATCTGGTAGGCGTGGCTTCTGCCTGTATATAAGTAGTGACTTACATAATTTTCTATTGCTGGTTTAAAATACCTAGATCAAAGCAATTTCTAAAATACTGTTTAATTGGATTATAGAGTCAGAGCATGAGCCCTCACATTCATTAGAGGGGTAAATGGTAACCTCTATGCTGCCCTGCAACTTAAAGAGTAGATAAGAGCTCATCTCAGTGTCTAGAATTAGGAGGCAGGGACTAATTCAAAATGACAGGAGTTAGAGAGACAAAGTGTGGAGCAGAGACTGAAGGAAAGGCCATCCAGAGACTGCCCCACCTGGATATCAATCCCATATACAGTCACCAAACCCAGACACTACTGTGGATGCCAACAAGTGCTTGCTGACAGGAGCCTGATATAGCTGTCTCCTGAGAGGCTCTGCCACAGCTTGACAAATACAGAGGTGGATGCTCAGAGATAACCATTGGACTGAGCACAGGATCCCCAATTGAGGAATTAGAAAAAGGACCAAAGGAGCTGAAGGGGTTTGTAGCCCCATAGGAGGTACAACAATATGAACTAACCAGTACCGCCAGAGCTCTCATGGACTAAACTACCAACCAAAGAGCACACATGGAGGGATTCATGGCTCTAGCTGCATATTAAGTATTTCCTGGTATTCTCTCTCATACAAAGGGTGTTTTCCTATTATCTATAGCTACATCTTTTTGATGCCAATTCTATTCTCACTCTGCATTCTGCTTTTGTTTCCTGGGTTGCTCTTGTCTTTGTTTTGGATTGTTTAATGCAAATTACCTTTATATTTTTCCTTTCCTAAATGTCATACAACTAAGTCTGTTGTGTATACCACATTATTTAATATATTTTTTTGTACATTGAAGACAATTATAGGAGTGAGAAATAAGCAATTTCTAAATAAAATGCCAGGTATTATACTTTTAAAAATGTGCCAGAAGGCTGGAGGTCTGTAAAGCAGTTGCATTGTAAATGTGAGGCTTGGTTTCAATCCCCCAAACTCACATTAACAAAGTCTATTTGATTGTGCACTGTGTGATCTCGGCCCTGGAGAATAAAGAGGTAGACTTCTGGCATTATCTGGCCACGTAGCCTATTTGATGAGTTCCATGAAAGCCAGATATCCTATTTTAAGTAATAAATGGAGGAAAGTTCCTGAAGGATATTATCTGAGGTTTTTCTCAGGCCTCCACATACAATCACAAACAGTAAACATGTATTCCCCTAATGTGTACACACACACACAAACACACACACACACACACACACACACACACACACACACACACACTCCTGCTTAAACAACCAGAGAAGTTCCACAATAGGTAATCTATTACTGGCTGTGCATTTGTCTTTAGTATGAGAGATGGTGCATCATTAATAGAAACTTACTTGTTCTTTCTGTAAGTTTTGAATAATGTTCCAGACACATAGCACAAATAATGGGATAGTGCTAATCTCAAATTCATTTTAGTCTATGGCCTAGACATGTTTTATTAGGCTAAGTCTGAATACCTTCTCAATTAGGTAAGGTTGGGCCTAACATTTACTAACTTGCAAGTATTATTCTCTTAAATATATCCTAAACCCTTAAACAAAGGAGAAACTGCCATCATGTATTTATTCAAGAACTAATATAGGTTTATTGATGTGTCAAAGTTCCATTGAATCCATAATTGGTTAGATGATAAACAATTCCATACAATGTATCATTGGGGATAATAGTACTGAAATTATCCTTTTTCAATCACTAGTAATTTAACAGAGTTAAATATCCTTGGAAGACCCATGAGTCAACATTGAGTAAGCATCGAGGAAAACCATGTCAGTGTCAGTTGTCTTGATAAGGGAGCCGAACAACAGCTGGATGAGGTAAAAATAAACCTAAGTTTAAAGTCATGATACAGTTAGAAAATTGAATTGATGATGTATAAAGAATGGAGGAGTGACAATTTGAAGATGAATCTGGTGACTCATTACTGAGTACCGTAATACCTATATTTTAAATATTGTGGTCTTTATTATTTTATTCTTTGGGCTTTGATTCCAAGTCAAGTATAACTGAGAAGTGATAATGCCAAGGAGTTGGTTATAAAATGCAAAGGTATTAACTTACTGAAGGTACATGAAATATTGTAAAACAACAAATTCATATTAAATTCATATGGACAGGGTACTTGTTATTTTATAAATTGGAGCACACAGTGTATTGCTGAAATTTTAATCTTTTTCTGACTAAAATTAGTAAACAGTTGAAAGCAAAGCTCATTTAAACAAATAATAAACTGTTTTCCATGTGAAGTTTGGTAACCAAAAAATACCAAATGACAAAGTAGGATGATAAGGATATGAAATTCTAATATATATGAGAGATAGGACATACATGAGGAGATTATATACAAGCTATGATTATATACATGCAAAAATACCAGGAAGTTCTGTACTGATTAAGAAAACCTACAGAAACTGACAACAATGAAAATCAAGAGTTAAGGTTGCACTATTTTCTAACCTTTAAGCCGCTGTTGTTTCTTTAGCATTTAGGTCTTCTGTGGGTTTAGAGCGTACCATATGTAGTGGATTGAATGGGAATGTTCTCTATAGGCTTGGGTATTTAGGATAGCTGGGAAAGTTATAACAGTATTTGTCTAACCATATTGTCCTTTAATTAGGCTCACAAATCAAAAGGAATGAGGCCTGTCTTACAACCTGCCATTAGGCCCACCCACATATTAGAAAACATACACACAGCTCAGAGAGGCAGTGTGGGGTTATAGCCATTTAAAAGTCTTGGTCTGCAATTAAATCTCCTGTATTCTTATCAGGAAAAGCACAATACTGCCAAATGAGCAGGACAAACCTGGGTAGCATCTATTCAAAAGAACAACACGGGTGTACTTAAGAAATAATTCTGCCAATACCATTGCTGGATAAGTCTCCCGTCCACCCATGTGACCACATTTTTGAGCCTGCTCGTTCTCTGCTTAAATTGTTCATAGTGTAACCTGGGGCCAGGACCTGAAAGAGATTGAAGGATGACTGGGTATGTGGAATGCATAAGTCTAAGGTATATAAAAGTCAGCAAAACCTACTCAGGGTGAGCTTCTCTATGGTCACTAGCCAGAGACAGATGCATGCTATTTTAAAAAGAGCTTTACTTGATTAACTCCTAAGTGAGCAATGTGATTTCTCATTGGGAAGGTCTACTATTTCTATAGCAATATATCTTCACATGAATCTAGTTTTCTTCCACATGTACTTCACTGGGTTTTTTGAAAATGTAGACTACTGATTTTAATTAGTATGGGAGAAATAGCCATTCTCCACATTCACTTACTTCACAATTCTCTCTCTCTGTCTCTCTCTGTCTCTGTCTCTCTGATGTATCTCCTTTCCCTTTCTTCCTTCTCTCTCTAGTTCTCTTATATCTTCTCTGTGTTATGCCGAATGCTGTGCACCGTGTTTTAAGCCACCTCATCCTCAACCTCTGCTTCCCTCCTTCTGAGCCTTTCTTCTGCCACCTCCAACCTACAGTTGAGGGCCAGTGCGTTGGCTCAGTGGATAAAGATGCTTGCCTCCAAGCCTGATGACCTAAGTTCATTCCGGGGACCCACAGAATGAAAGGAGAAATCTGACCCCCTCACTCAGGCCTCTGACCCCCACATGCACATCATTACATTGTCTCCATAAATAAATAGATCAATAAATGTAGTAATAAAATCGATCACTGGGTCTCTGATAATATATTTTAAATTTTTGTTAGTATTTTTTTCCCCATTGAAGAATTTTTATGAAGGTGGTTGTTATTCCATAGACAATATGACATGTTTGTTTATGTCAAGAAAATCATTTACTTTCAATCTGTGTTTTTAGTGTGTGGTTATGAAGCAAGGGTCTTGCATACCTGTAGACAATTTTCTACTATTGTGCTATAATATATATCATTGGCCCTTGAAAACAATTTTTAAAAAAGGGCTGGTATTTTGAATTTATATCCTTATACATATAGCACATAGGTTAAACAAACATATGTGAAATAATGAAACAACATATTTTGACATATTACCTTTGCCTTGGCTTCCATTCTATACTTTTATGAGAAATATGTGACTGTTATAAAAACAATTGGTTATGGAAATTTCTAAATTTGTTAGAAGCATAAAGAATAATAGACCTTCAGATTGTTTTACCGTATTATGAGGAGATCATGATACATACCCATTTTTTCCTAATATATGACTATTATTTAACAAAATTACAGGTCTTCTGAAAAAAATCATTTTGTCCAAGAATATATATTTCCATTTGAATGAAAATTCTGAAGTCAAACATTTGAAGGTAAGGTTTGTTCTAATCCTAAATAGAATCAAGTAATAAATACAATATTCAGGCAAAATTATTTTTCAGAGGCCAATGATATATATTATAGCACAATAGAAGAAAATTGTCTACAGGTATGCAAAACCTTTGCTTCATAACCACACACTAAAAACGAGAAACACAGATTGACCAAAGTAAATGATTTTCTTGACATAAACAAGCATGTCATATTGTCTATGGAGTAAAAACCACCTTCATAAAAATTCTTCAATGAGAAAGAAAAATACTAGTTATTGCCATTATCACAGAGTTATCTACTTTGCTCATAAATTATATTAATAAATTTTAATAAAATATAGGTATTTTATGCAAACCATTTAAAAGATAATTTCTTGTTTTACAAAAATGCTATTTTATGTTATGTATATTAGAGGTTATAGTAGTTGAAATGCTGCTTTAAAAGAGGAACATGATATATTTTTAAATTTTGATTTGTCTTCTAGTCTCTCATGGTAACACATTCTGAAATTTTCACGGATTCCAGTGACAGATGTAGGAAGGTAAAGTTTTCAGCCATATTAACAAAAAAAAAAAAAAAAAAAAAAAAAAAAAACAATTGAATAATTTACAATGCATTGTAAAACGGCAATTTTAGTACATTTAATTACTTCATTGACATTTTCAGATATTGAAAATACAAATTTCTACAATAAAGATTTTGTTCAAGTGCTTGTTTCATCTCTCCCAAGTCAAATATCTTTTAGCTTGGAAAATAATCAGCTTTTCATATTTATTTCTTACTAGCTTTATCTCATATTTATTCTTCAAAATCTTTGAAATGAAACAATCCCAAATTAAATGTCTATTAGCAACCGACTCTGCAATGAATGGTGCATAGTTGGCAAAAATCCAAGAGGCATATTCCTGCAGTTTTCTTCCTCAGAGCCATGCGATAGATCGTGAGTAGACTAAAACCTAAAGTGTTATCGTGGTTTGTCTTTCTGTTTTTAACCTGTAGTATCAGTATGACCTTGGAAATGAACAACATTCTAGAATACTGTCATATTCAGCTGCCAAGTATGCGCAGACACTGATTTTTCTAATTTTGATGTTCTCTACTACTCTCAAATCTAAGCTTCTTTGACAATCTGTTCTCTCTATGTGCATATGTCTCTGTGCTCATGTCTCTCGATGCATATGTCTATTTTTATATGCACAAAATGTTACTGTAAAAGCCTAGATTCCAGTGCAGAGCAGTTGATTTGAGTGGTATCTCATCATCCTTCTCTCTATATAGGCAATGTTAAGTGGAAAAGGCTTTAATGTTTAGTGGAAAAGGTTTTAATGTTAAATTTCTTTAAATCCTTACACAAGCAGCTGCCGTTTTCATAGATGTCATCAATGGACAACGCAAAGAACCTAACTGTAGGATTCCTGATCCCATTTTTTTTTCTGATATGGAAACTGTGTTAGCGAGCTTAAACCACTTGACCAAGGTCACATGGTCACATGCAATTTTCAAAAACTGAGGGAAGAGATCATCAAAAGATGTCACATGCAGATTGTATCATGAAAAACTGAACAAAGTAAAGACAGACACACAAGGAAACAAGTCACAATTGGAGTGGCAGTAGCACATTGCTAAATAAAAAATCTACTTATTTGGAAAAATTGATATACTAAAAAGAAAGCGACCATGTGACCTGAATTTCCCCAAAGATAACCTACCACCAAAGAGTTCTATTTTCACACAATAAAAGAATGGAATAGGATTTAAAACTAAGAGAGTGAAGCTGTTGTGTGCCTGCTTCCTTTCCAGAGATGAACATTAAGAACATCACTAAATCCTACTGTTCAGTATATCTAATGCTAATTGCACTCTGCTCTTTTTTTTTTTTTTTCAAGGTGGTTCCACCTGGGAGAGGTTTATTGTGCAGGGATAAAGGGAGCGACAAAGCGGGTAGGAGGGCAGAGAAGAGGAGAAAAAGAGAAAGAGGGGGGAGAGAAGAGAGAGAAGAAATTTATAAGGAAAATGATGTCACACCATGTGGGGGACTGAACCAAATGGATTGTGGGATTGAAGGTCTTTGTTCTGGCAATGCAGGTCAAGGGTCACATAGTTAGGCGGGGCTTGGAGTGTCCCAGTGCTAACATTCCTCCCTTCTTGTTATTATAAAAAGAAGGGGAGAAAAAGAGTGGAGACCAATGGTGAAGAGGAAATGGGGGCGTGTGTCTCTTAGGCTACTTCCTGCTGTTTAGGGGAGTCATCACTTTTCAGGGTATATCTGGTCTTCACCATCTGAATCTCTTTGGTAGTTGTCTATGGGCAGCAGCTGGTAATCCAGTAACAGGAGCTGATTAACAGTTTGGTTAGAAATTGTTTTGTACTTGTTGTTGAAGGAACATAGAGACAAGATTAATAAGACAAGGAGCGAATAATAATGCCAGGAAGAGGACCAGGAAAGGAGTTATGAGTAGAAGGATCCATTTCCATATGGGGTTCTCAAAGATACCAGAACTGGATGTCTCCCGGTTACTGAAGTCTCTTATGTCTGCCTGTAGTTCTTGGATTTTATTTTTCACTATTCCAGATTGATTAACATAGAAACAGCATTCTTCCGGTAGGAATAGGCAGAGGCTGCCTTCTTCAGCTGTCAAGAGGTCCAGTCCTGATGCACCACGGCTGCCAAGGAAACAATCTGCTTTTGGATAGTAAGCACAGTTTAAATGAACAACAGGGAAAACATGAAAATGCCATAACTAATCCAGTGTCTAGTCCAGAGACGTCGGGTTTGGCTACCAGAGTGAAGCCTCATTCTCTAGGACGGGAGACAAGAAGGATGATCTTGATGTCTTCTGAAGTTAATGGAGCATGGTCTTGTTAGGGTTGATATGTATGTAGAAGAATTATCTTTGGGTGGGGAAATGAAGGGTTTCAAGTGAGACATGTGGATCCAATGAGAGAGTCCCTTGAGCTTAGCAGCTGTAGGAGTTATGAGGATTACCTTAAAAGGACCCTGCTATTTTTGAGAGAGGGGTGAAGGCTGATGAGCTGGAGGAGATAAAAGGACTTGGTCTCCAACATTAACAGGTAGTGGACAGGAGACAGAGTGTGGTCGAGGTAGATGATGGTCAGCAAAGTTCCATAGGAGAGAACGGAGATGAGAAAGTAATGGGGTAAGCAAATGATCTGAAAGGGGAGAGTTTTTGCTGGAGAGATGGCTCAGTCATTAAAGGCTAGGCTCACAACCAAAAATATAAGAGACAGGGTTTCTCTGTATAGCTCTGGCTGTCCTGGAACTCACTTTGTAGACCAGGCTAGCCTCGAACTCAGAAATCTGCCTGCCCCTGCCTCCTGAGTACTGGGATTAAAGGCGTGTGCCACCATGCCCGGCTGTTCTCTGTTCTTAAATACAAATGGTTTGACCTAGGGATATTGTCACCTTGTTCTCTGGGTATGAAAGCAAATGAAGTAGAAAGAGTATTGGAAACTGCACATGGTTACTTTGTCAAAGAGAATGGATCTGGAGTGAGAGATTTTGTAGTCCCATTCTAGCATTCTATTGAGCAGCCCTACTGCTGCCAGCCTAGTGTGCCTACTGAACAGTTAAAATGGCTCTTGTCCAGATGAAGATATGCTAGAAGTATGCCTGGTGGTGATGGTGCATATCCTTAATCCCAGCACTTAATAGGCAGAGGCAGGTGGATCTCTTTGAGTTCGAAGTCAGGCTGATCTACAGAGCTAGTTTCAGGACATCGAGGGTTACACAAATAAACCCTGTTTTAAACAACAACAACAACAACAAAAGAGTCACAAATATAAACTA
This sequence comes from Mus minutoides, assembly GCA_902729485.2. Taxonomy (NCBI): domain Eukaryota; kingdom Metazoa; phylum Chordata; class Mammalia; order Rodentia; family Muridae; genus Mus; species Mus minutoides. The sequence goes on from LR751339.1 coordinate 24,241, forward strand.
AATTTTGAAGACAGTATAAAGGATATTTTAATATTGACAAAATACGAAACAATAAGCTTTGGTATAAATTGGGTTAAGTAACAGATAATCTTAACAGTACACATGCCTTTTTTGTTTTTCTTTTGGAAATTGTGGCCACTTGAAAAATTAAATTACATCAATATCTGACATTCTCCTCCTATCGGGCTATCTGCTCTTGGATACAGACACTTTAATCAGCAGACCATACTATCTTCATTTCTCTAGCTGTAACAGAATGGATCCATGAATGTTTCCTTTGGTGCTTTAGTTGATTAAACTATCCTCTGCTTAGAAGTGAGAGGAATCACACATTTGGCTATGCAAATTCATTTAACTGGGNTATCTGACATTCTCCTCCTATCGGGCTATCTGCTCTTGGATACAGACACTTTAATCAGCAGACCATACTATCTTCATTTCTCTAGCTGTAACAGAATGGATCCATGAATGTTTCCTTTGGTGCTTTAGTTGATTAAACTATCCTCTGCTTAGAAGTGAGAGGAATCACACATTTGGCTATGCAAATTCATTTAACTGGGCCCTCCTGGAATTAGAGTTTGTTTAAAAGTGGGACAGTCTAGCAAATGTTTGTTTACTGAAATTTAGAGTTGGTAACTGTAAACGAGTTAAAACATTTTCACAGGGAGCTCAGGGCATTCTGCAGTGGGAGGAACCAATAGTTTACCTTCAGCATACCATCACTCTGAGTTAGTCAGAAGGAAAATAATTAAGCTCTTAAATTAAATGACCTTGAGGACAGAAAATCCAGACTCCTGATAAGAACAAAATTTTGGATTTTTTTTTTTTTTTAAGGTGATTGCTTTTGGCGAAGATAGCAGAACATTTCTGGAACTAAGGTCTCTTAAGAATTTGCACAGCCTTGGTAGTTCCCAAAAGACAATGGAAGAAAAAGTGACTATGGGTAAGCAGCTGTGATTGTTTTGGTCACCGATGTGGAGGAGTACTGCAAAAGACAGGATGAAATTTATCTATCTATAAGGCATTACTCCTGAGGTAAGCATTCACTCTGCATGTGTGTTCTTCACTCTTCAGCAGCCACGTTCATGTGTAGCATGCAAAAGGCAGCAGGGGACTCGTCAGACTTGAGTTCTATGATTTACATTTAGACTAAGGCTATGACAGATTTGTAGGATCATTCCCAGCTGGTGTTCTCTTCCTCTTTTGTTTAGTGAAAGAATTCCCCCACCCTATTCAAAACATCAGTTGGCAATTAACACATGATGTCAGATGAATGGGTCCTATGGCAGTTTACCAGTGACTTATACTCACAGTCTTTTGATGAAAGACACCCTACATTGTATAGGATGGGAGAAATTCTACTTTGGAACAAATAACTGCTGTGTCAGCAAGTTCCAGAGTCACAAGAGAATAAGGTGTTGGACAGTATTCCTTCAAGTGGATGCTGTTGTATTTGCATAACATCTTGTCTGGCAAGGAAGTGAAACCTGCTGTGTTGAAAATGGCTTGAATTAAATTGGTCTACAATGTATGATGGGAGCCAGCCTATCTTGCTGCAGGGGGATGGGTAGGTGCTCTTTTTCTTCTAACTGCCTCCTTTTGAATTTCACTTTATACACCCTAATCACACTCATTTCTTCAACCTTCCAGATCCAGTCATCACCCTTATAACCTACTCCACAAAACTAAAAAAAAACAAAAACAAAAACAAAAACAAAAAACATCTTGATGAGGAAGCTGCTGTGTATCACAATGTGTTGCACAGCATACCCTTTTGCCCAAAGAGCTTTACTTACAAATGTGCATTGCAATGAGTCATTTGGTCTGCTTCAAGACATCAATACTAAACTCCTCTCAAGATCCCCTGCTGTGAGTCATGGAGACCCTGCAACTTTAGTCAGCAGGATTGTGCTCTAGCTACTCATAGATGTTGGGTAAATGTTGGGGTGGTCCAGCTCAAAGCCCTTGGTCTGCATGGTAGCTGAGTTGGTCAGCCTGCCAGCTCTTCCTCATCTACATCACTAGGGCCAAATCTCCCTTGCTGTTCAGGTGACTGGGCAGGGACCTCTCTTCCATACTCACAAGATCAGCTTGGCTCTCTGTCCAACACAGGGAGAAGTAGGGTCAGCTTTCAGGAAGAACTCATTTCAGTCCATAACAGAACTCTTAGTTGGGCTTTTGGGACCTATTGAGCCTCAATTATGTCAGAACAGTAACAGAGACTTTAGGTTACATTGTATAATGAAAAAAAGATGGCTTTTATGAGCACATGATAATTAATTGAAAAGTTTATAAGGTGTTACCATGTTTTATATTTAAGCATATCTAGAAAGATCTGGTTTAGACAGTGAGATTTAATTTTCATAGCTTGACCTTGGCAAGGAGCTCCAGATTCTACCACATGCCATGTGTACTTTTATGTGAATAAACATGCAGAAGTACCTTTTTGGATCATTTCCTTGGTATTATAATCTGGAAATAGCATTTCAAAATCTTATTTCAAATAATAATAATTTCAGATATGTTATAAATTTATGTTCCTGGGCTAGAATTGTCACTCATACATACAGTACTTGTCCTAGAATGCACAAGTTTTTAAGCTCTGTTTCTAATGCTGAAAATATACTCTATAACACTTTTGATTGTTTTTGGAATACAGTACAATATTTATATTAATCTATAAAATTTATCTTCCTGAGTTACCTATGAACTATTCGGTTGTAAAACCAAGAATGTACTCAAATTTATATAAAAGAGAATTTTATTGGAAAGAAAGAAGGGCATTTATAAAATTGATTCAATGTAATGATTCTAGAGAGAAAAGAGAGGCAAACTGAAACCACACACTTCTGATAAGAAGAACATTTTACAGAAGTGCCAAGGTGTGAAAAAGGAAGGTTAGAGAACATATATACTCCTGTTTTTCCTTTCTTAACAATAGAAGGTTAGTTATTTACTTAACTATTTGAATTAGAAATTGACTATGCTTGTTCAAATGAAATTCCATGCAAGAAAGAACTGTGTTTACTTCTTGTGGAGTGGGGATAGGGTGGGGTGGGGAGGGGATTGTGTGAGCTTGTATGTGTGTTACATATGCACTATTTGCATGCAGGTACAAATGCGTATGCATTTGTGTGTATGTGGGACTGGAGGTTGATACAAATTTTTCCGCACAGCATACCCTTTTGCCCAAAGAGCTTTACCTGTAAATGTGCATTGCAATGAGTCACTTTTTCTGCTTTAAGACATCAATACTAAACTCCTCTCAGATACCCTGCTGTTGATAAGAGTCATGAAAATCCCCTTGTCTATTTTCACCTTGTCTTTTGAGTCAGGCATTTCTACTGAATGACCCTCACCAATTGCCTAGCCTAAATAGTCAGCAAGCTGCATGTATCTGTCCATTTCCCCCTTTTACAAAGGGGTTACAGATATTTAAGACTATGCTCAGCTTAAGAATTATTTAGGATATGTGTTGTAGATCTGAACTCTGGTCCTTATGTTTGCACAGTCAGCACTTGACTAACTGAGCCATGCTCCTATCCCTCTTTTTTTTTTTTTTTTACTGTAGTAGATTCATCACATAGTGTCAGGATGTGGATAATGACTGTTGTTTGCCATTTTGTTATCAGAAATGTAACATTTGTTATAGCACCGAATTAGTGTATTTTTATTTAATAGAAAACTAATTTATGAAATTATATTGTTAGCAAAAAGATTCTGATGTTCCAATAGAGAACAAAGTTTGGAGGCTTCATCAGGATCAAGGCAAGATATTTCTCTCTCTCTCTCTCTCTCTCCCCCACCCCCACAATTTGTTTTTACATTGAATCCCAATCACAGCCCCCTCCCTCTGCTTCTCTCAGTACCATCCTTGAAAATCCCTCCCCCATTTATTTCCTCTTCTCCTCAGAGAGGGGGAAGACCCCTTGGGTACCACCCTATCCTGGGACATCTAGTACCAGCAGGACTAAGCATCTAATCTCCTGCTATGACTCAATTTTACAGTCCAGTGAGGGGAGTGGGTTTCAATGGTAGGCAACAGGGTCATAGGCAGTTCCTGCTCCAATTGTTAGGGTACCCACGTGAAGACCAAGTTTCGTATCTGCTACAAATGTGTATGGGCTGCGATCCAGCCCCTGCATGCTCTTTGGTTGGTGGTTCAGTCTCTGTGAGCTGCTATGGGCTCAGGTTAGTTGACTTTGTAGGTCTTCTTTTGGTATCCTTGACCTGTCTGGCTTGCTCAATTTTATCCCTCACTCTTCCACAAAAGTCCTGGACCTCTTCCTGATGGCTGGCCATGCGTTTCTGCCTCCGTTTCCATCTGCTGCTGCCTAATGTCTCTCAGATGATAGTTATATTAAGTTCCTATCTGCAAGTATAGCAGAATATCATTTATAGTGACAAGAGTTGGCTCTCTCCCAAGGGATGGGTCTCAAGTTGTGCCAGTCATTGGTCAGCCAGTCCCCCGGTCTCTGCTCCATGTTTATCCCAAGTTTTTGATTGGGGGTTTTATAGGTTGTTGATGTTTTCATCCTTCCATTGGAAATCCAAGGCAGAATATCTTAAGAAAACAGTTGTGTCAGAGAAAGGGAGGACAAATGTCTGAAAGGTTTACATTTTTCAAAATGTTGCCTCTGCAACTGGTTCTAATATGCCTATTTACACTGTGATGAATATTGAGTTAATAACAGTATGGAAGAGAAATAATAGCGAGGAATTTCATTTCAAAAGATTTCTGTAAGATCAGATACAACTCTTCCTTTTATTTTATAGTTTGTTACATGAAAATCTTTAGATGTTTCCTGCAGAGGGCTGGCAAACTTGCCTATCTTTGTGGGTCCTTGGTAGATGAGAGAAACCGCACTAAGAGACAGTACATGCTTATATGAAATTTAACTATTATGCTTTCGTTGTTAGTGTGAGTGGAGATTCTGTGTTATGAATGTATCTGTATCTATACAGATCTCTGTATCATCAGTACGTTCAATATGGAGAAATAATGATGTACTTGTTTGCTCATTTTACTACTGTGGCCTATTTCATCTAACTTGCACTTTTGAAAGTTTCTTAGGTAATTTTAAGCAGTTAATCTCACATTTTTGTAAGACAGTCATTGGCATGGATTTAGAGAATATTGAAAACAGAAAAGGAGAGACAGGGAGAAGAGAGAGAGAGAGAGAGAGAGAGAGAGATAGAGAGAGAGAGAGAGAGAGAGAGAGAGAGAGAACATTAACATGGAGTAAGGATAACATGAAATAAAGTTTAATTACATCTTACTTTTGCATAGTAGAGTGCAGTTCAAAGTACTGTCAGTAAGCAATGTATGTGTTCTTCCCTGGGGAGGATCCCTTTCCTCATCCCAGGTTTACTCAGTTTCTGTAGTTCTTTGAGTAGGGCTCATGGGCTTTTCCCCACCCAGTTTGACATGTCTGCTGGTGTTATCCTTGTCATCCATGACATTTGGCTAGTCACATTAGTGAGGATATATTTAGGAATATATATATGTATATACAAAAGCATATATCCATGCAATAACATTTCAAACAAACAAACAAACAAACAAACAAACAAAGGCTTGGATTTGAAGGAGAGTGGGAAGAAATACATGGAAGGATTTTTGAGACTGGAAAGTGAAGGGGAAATACAGTAATTAAATTACAATCTCAAAAACCAACCCAATAAACAAATGAAGCCCTGTCAATGTATGCTCACAAAGTACTGACTCCTCATGAAGCACAGTACTAGTTGTAAGGAAACACTGAAGAGAGAAGAGTGCATTCATTCCCTGGAACACCTAGGCTATGATGCTGTTGGATCTCCTATGGTTATTTTTACTTCTGCTCACAGGCTAAAAACACAACAACAATAAATGGCAGGGAGTAGGCTCTAACTGCAGCCTTTCTGAATGCTAGTGCTGGAGATTTTCTCTAGATTTCAGTGGTACCAGAGGGCTGAAGGAGAATAATGGTGCGTGCATACATTAGAGTTAAGCAGCATTTACCTCTGGATCAATGGCACTAAGAGAGAATCGATAATGACTTAATTTACTAGTATACATTGACACGAGAACTCTGTGAACAAAGCAGAAAAACCTTGAATTCCTCTACTGTTATACCTGAATATGTTCTTCACTCAAAAATAGCTAAAGTAATTAATTGTACTACAAATGAAACACTTGGAAGATGACCCTGGGAATAGAGTCATTATGAATGAGACATGTCCTTTAAAATAGTCTTGAGAGAGCTCCTTTGCCTTTCCCACACAGCTAGAGAGAGCTGTGAAATAGACTTTCATCAGACACACAATTTGTCAGTGCCACGATACTGAATTTCTCACCCACCAAAACTGCATAAACAAAACCAAAACAAACAAACAAACAAACAAAAAACCCTTCTGTTTGTAGTACACCAAGTCTATGGTTATACTGTTATGGCACCCTAAATTGATTTACACTTTCAAAGAATGGCTTACCATACTCCATTACTACCAATCAGATATGACCTTTAACTATCTCTCTTGGTCTAATTTGACAAAAATAATAAGAATGAAAGAGAAAGAGACAACAGCTGAGAACTCCATGCCAGGATGTTTTCAATCATTAAAGCTCAAATACAAAGACTATAATTATTGCCAGCACTAAGCAATGCCTTCCAAGGAGTAAATTTATGTATTCAAGCCCTGAAAAATTTCTCCCATCCTATCAAATTATAGGCATGTATTGCTTAACTGCAGGGATTTGTTCAGAGAAATGTATTGTTAGGCAATATCCTTGAAGCACTAGCATTATGGAGTATAGTTATACAGATCTAGAGGGTGTCAAATACTTTTCTACTGCATACATAGATTATATGGCATGTATATGCACACAAACATACTCACATTTTATATATATATATATATATATATATATATACACACACACATATCTATTTCTATATCTACATCTACATGTATATCTATCTATATCTCTTTATATATACATATATATATATATATATATATATATATATATATATATATATATATGATGGCACTCACATATACACACACATACACACACATTTTTGCTTCCAGAGCCATGCTAAGGAAAACAATGCAAGATTATGGTAAGCACAAAAAAAATAATATTGTAATCATGAGACACGGTAAACAGGTGATCTCTGACACTATATTCTTTTGAAATAAAACTTTATAAATAAAAATTACATAAATATAATTACCCAGTAAAAGAGCAATAATACACACACACACACACACACACACACACACACACACACACTTTGAGTTGGATACCTTTCAGTTATATTGCTATACAGTGCAATTAGGGAATGTGTGTCCTGTTCTTGGCTACAACATCATGAGGCTGAGAATGAGAGCATTTGAGAATACTGTTCACAGTTTAAAGCCATTTCTATAGTTAAAAAAAAAAAGACAAAAAAACCTAGGACTTTCAAAAAAATGAAGAAAAATCCTGTATTAAAGTAATGTGATTTTTAACCACATATAAATGCATGTATACTTCATATATAGCATTACTTAGGTCAACATTTTAACTGTGGTCTGATCATAATGATAAAAAAGGTAAAGCGCTTGTCTAAGTTTATTTCTACTGAAATATCACAGCTGGTATGAGAAGAAACATTCATTGTATGTGAATCTCTTAAAATTAAACCTTTGCCTTTCAATGTCTATGAAGTTTACCCTTCCAGAGTGCTGTTATCAGTATCTACCATAAGTGACCATCACAGTTTGCTTTCAGCAGTGGATAATTAGCCACTTCCCATCCCAAGTCACCTATATTCTCTTGGTTTTTTTTTTTTTTTTTTTTTTTTTTTACTTTTTCTGTCAATATCTTTGTCCTCCTAAAAGAAAGCTTTCTACAGTTCTTCTTTTCCACCATGGATGTCTGAATACTACATCTGTGTGGCAGCATGAAAATACAAAGAGTTATGGTCTACCAGGTCAAAGACAGATTGGAGTCATTAGAACAATATTTCCCCTACCCCTAGAAGCATTGGAGGTGTGGCTGCTATGTTTCAAATATATCAATGTCTGTAGAGAGAAGAGAGAATTTGTCTACATACAATGATCTGTCCTATGAACATCTGAATAATTAGAAGTCTAACATATCCTGAAAAAAGCCTGACTGAGACAACCACCAATCTGGCACCATGCAGACATGAACGGGCTCCCAGTATGGGGAGTAAGCCAATGACTAGAAGAAAACTAACTGGGACTGCTTGCCCTGGGCCAGGCTGGCATGAACCAGACAACCCTTCCAAAGGGTCATTCGATCAAGGAGCAAGCCTGAGGCAACCAGCAACGTGGGACCTGGACAGGAAGTTAGCCTGAGATGACCACCAGTCTGACACCATACAGGGCTGGGGAGGATGGTCACTATCCATTTCCAGTGTTATAGTATATGGACAGGGCAAAGCACTACTGAAACCACTCCTAAGATAACCTCAGACACTTAGAGACCCTGTGGGCCATTAAGAGGAGCAGGTAAGTGATGAAGAAATGGAAAAGGAGGAGAAACAGAAGGATAGGCACAACACAGAGAGGGAGAGCTGGAGACCCAAGGAACAACCTGATGTGAGTAGCCAGCCAGTGATACCACCGGGGACTATGGTGGAGTCCTGTCCTGTGCAGCCATGGGGATTGCTACTTCTGACTCCTTGACCTAGAAGCATCAGTGGTCTGTTAACAATCAAAGGCCAAGAGGATGTCCCTGGTCTGGACTGTCTACTAGGGACAGGTTGATATCTGAGGGCTGTAGAGAATTGGCCCCACTCCTCACCTGGCCATTGTGAGAGAGTTGGTCTTGGGGTCTGAGATCAGGAATATTCACCCTGCCCTAGCCAGCTGCATTACTCTGGAAAGCAAGTGAGCTGGCCCTGAGGATAAGAGATTTGGGCATCTGGTCCTCCCACTCATCTTGCATATAGTACCATGGACAAGGGAGAGGTACCTACTGCAGGTATAAGACCTGGTCCTGACATCATAAAAGCCAGAGAGCTGTCCCTTTCCTTCATCAGCTGCCCACGAGGGAAAGCAGACCTTGTATCTCAGCTGGGCAACCCAGAACTTTCCTTGTTCATAGGGAAGAGGGCAAGCTGGCCAGAGGGTATGGACATAGGAGTGCTGACCCCACCCACTTGTCTATCCTCATGGGACATGGGCAAGGGAGAGATGCCCAACCTTGGACCTTGCCACCTAAGGCAGGCGGGAGAGATGCCTGCAAGGTCATCAGAACAGGGCAGCTGTCTGCCCTTCACCCTCTGCAGCTCTTGGGAGAACAGGCCCCGTACCTCAACTGGACGGCAAGGGAGAGTGGGCCCTGGATGTGGGGGTTGTAATATGAGGGAGCCAACCCTGCTTCTTGTTTTCTGGGTGGTGGTAGGGAGGACAGAGAAATGACTTCCTGCCCTCGTTGTGCCTCACCATCCACTGCAGGCTGGAGAGCTAGCTTTAAGGTTATGAAAGTGGGAGAATTGGTTGCGTTTCTCATCAGTTGCAACACTCGGGAGAGTGGGCCATGTACCTCACCTGAGAAACAAGATAGAGTGGGCCTTAGCTCCAGGGGTGTTGCTGGTGAGCTGGCCCCGAGGAGCCAGCAGTAGAGCTGGCAGTCTAAGCAGGTCTGAAGCCTCTCAGCCCCAAAACTGAGGACCTTATATTGGCTGGCCCCAACTGTAGGAAGCGGCACCTGGGCTTCCCCAGTGAACACCTCCGAGAAGCCCGGGCTCCAAGAGGCCCCGCCTCCGGGGATCCCCGGGCTCCGAGAGGCCCCGCCTCCAGGGATCCCCGAGCCCCGACCGAGGCAGCGAAAGCCGCCGTGCGAGCCCCGACCGAGGCGGCGAAAGCCGCCGCGCGAGCCCTGACCGGCGAAGCCGCCCGAGCTCCGGGAAGGCCGTCCGGCTCCGGGAAGGCCTGCGGCTCCGGGAAGGCCTGTGGCTCAGGGAAAGCCTGCGGCTCCGCCCCATTACAAGATGGCGCGGGGCCGGCAGGCTGCCAGGGAGGAGAGCCTGCGCAGCTCTCTCCTCAGGCCTCCTCAGGCAGTAGCCCCTCCAGAAGGGAAAATATGCTAATGAGGCACTGCTTGTAGTACCAATGAAGGGAAAATATGCTAATGGCTGTGGCTTGTGGCACTAATGAATGGGCCACATGCAAATGAGGTATGGCTTGGTGCACCAATCAGCAACCACTATGACACCCCTCCCCCTTCCCTGGGAGTGTATAAAAGCAGCAGCTCTGCTGCTGTCCAGGGTCCCGGGAATCTACAAGCAAGGCGCTCCTGAATAAAGCTGACTGAGAAGATCCCGGTGGTGGCGTGTCTTTCTTGCTGGTCAACGGAGGCAGGGAGGCGCGCCGCACCCAACATCTAACCCATCAGTCGATCAACTGCTTGAATGCATTGGGGGGGGGGGGTGTTGATAGAGAGCTCAAGCTGCAGGATCTCCACAATACAAAGCAATGGCGGGATATCCAAGAGAAGTCCCAGTGAGGATCCAGTACTGAGAGAGGGACAAGGTCAGAGGGCTCCTACCAGACCAACGAGTCACTGCAAGGAGCGTCTGCGGGCAGCACAATCTGGACCAAAGGTTACTGTGGGACACACCACAGCTTCCACAAAGAGAGGTTTTATTTATTTATTTACTTTTTCTTTGCCTGATGACGTTTGCAAGGGTGGAGGACAGGTCTGAGGGATTGTGTTGCATGATGGGAAATTCATGAAGAACTTACAAAAAAAATGAACAAGAAACAAAAACAAAAAAAAGAGAAAAGAAATATGAATGAACATTTTAGATTCAAAAATACACAAAGTACCTAAAAAAATCAGTTATTATAATACCTCTGATGATTAAAAAAGGAAAAAAAAAACTTTATTGTAGTTTTCCTTGGGGGAAATAGTCTACAATGTCCCTCGGACAGAATTGCAACAGTCTCATTTACATATTCTATTTTGGTTTCCTTCTTTTTTCCTGTCTCAATTCTCCAGTGGACCCGAAGTAATCTCTTATCTCCCCTTCTTCCACTTTTTAAAAACAAGTAAACAAGAAAACCACAAACAAGCACACACACTCTTAGAATTTCCTTATGGCAAATCTGAAAATAAAATGTCTTTTTTAATGTTTTAAAATTAACCAGACAGATAAATGTATGCAAATAGTAGCAAATTTACATTATTAATTTATTTTTGAGATTTAACTCGTTTAATAAGAATTTATTTTATACAAGTCATGATCTTTTTGTGACGCTGAATACTTGCAGGTAGATGTTAGTAAGCGCTGTGTTTATAGATAAGTATGCTGGGTCACAAACAGATGCAGAAGCTTTCTCTAAATCAGATGTTGTACTGTATTCATAAGTAAATGCAATTACATAAGCATCAGAATACATTTGGAAGACAATATTTTGGAAACCCAGTTGTATTCTTTTGTCCAACTGATGCTATTTTGTGCAGTAATTTGTGTGATGAACTTGATTACAGCATCGATCACAAAGGATACCTTTCCATAGGAATACTGTCAAGAATTTTACAAACGCTGGCTGGGAAGAACTAGTTTACATAATTCTGATTTCTAGGAAGCATTATCGGGGCATGAGTTACTGTGATTCATTCCCTCTAAATTGAATTCCTCTTTTTTCAGTTCCTCAATTCCCTGATTTTTTCTTACTTCTTCCTCGCTTGCTTTTATTTTCCCTCTGCCTCATTCTATTTTTTCCTGTTCTCCTGCTTCTCTCACTCCTGCTTTTCCTGTGCTTATAATGGCCCCTTCCCCTACATTCCTCATCTTTGCCCCCTGCCTTCCATCCTTTTCCCTTATTATCTTCTTTCTCCTTTTTCTTATTCTCGACAGTGTTCTACAGTTTTAAAGTTTAGAATTCAATGATCAATTAAAACTAAAAAACAATTAGGCATTAGTTAGCATTGATTACTATGCAGATGAGCCTGATGTACATGCTGGGTGTCACTGACTAATAGGCCTGGCTTGTTTTCTTTCCTCACTTTATCCACTGTAAGAACAAAGGAAATGTATTACTAACTACAAGAGAATCACATAGGCAGAAAACAACGAAATGGCCAAGTGTAGATAAACACTGCACATTTTTAAATATTACATTTTCAAAAACAGCGGGAGAGATGCTGTAAATACTGAAAAGTCAAATGATAATATAAACCAAGAAAATGTAAAAACTGTGGCACTGAAGGCAGTAGGAGAAGTGTGAAGATGCTCTGCAGGCTGTGAATATCTATTCCTGAAGCAGCAGTTCCAAAATTTTGGTTAGTACAGTATTTAATGAGACATTATTTAGAAACAAGTAGTTATTTACATATAATCAATATATTTTTGATGAAAAGGGTTTCAAAGAAAATATGCTTTCATTTAAAATGCATGTACTACCTAGAAGACGAACACTGTCAAGTAACCGGGACCCTTGGTAGCTCCCAAAGGAGCCCAAAGAGCTTACGTGAGCTAAACCTAGTCCCCCTGCAGGCATGTAGCTGATGTATCATTTGGTCTTCATGCTGGTCCCCCAACAACTGGAGAGAGCGTTGCCCCTGACTCTGTTGCCACACTGTGGGTCCTGTTTCCCTACCTGAAATGTCTTGTCTGACCTCAGTAGGAGAAGATGTGCCTAGTCCTGCAGTGACTTGATTTGCCAGGGTGGGTTGGTACCCAGAGGGGGGCTTCCTCCTTATCAGAGGAGAAAGTGAGGGGATATGGGGGAAGGAGCTATTTGAAGGTGGGACTGGAAGAAGGGATGGAGGAGTGGGGCTGTAAGTTGGTACAACCACTCTGCAAATCAGTCTGGTGATTCCTCATAAAACTGGACATAGTACTACCGTAAGACCAACTGGTAATAAGAACACATGCTCCAGTATGTTCATAGCAGCCTTATTTATAATAGCCAGAAGCTGGAAAGAACCTAGATGTCCCTGAACAGAGGAATGGATACAGAAAATGTGGTACATTTACACAATGGAGTACTACTCAGCTATTAAAAACAAGGAATTTATGAAATTCTTGAGCAAACGGAGGTAACCCAATTACAAAAGAAGTCACTTGATATGCACTCACTGATAAGTGGACATTATCCCAGAAACTTAGAATACCCAAGTTACAATTTGCAAAACATGAGAAAATCAAGAAAAACAAAGACCAAAGTATGGATACTTCATTCCTTTTAGAATAGAGAACAAAACACCCATGAAAGGAGTTACAGAGAAAAAGATTGGAGCTAAGATGAAAGGATGGACCATCCAGAGACTGCCCCACCTAGGAAACTATCCCATAATCAGCCACCAAACCCAGACACTATTGCATATGTCAGCAAGATTTTGCTGAAAGGACCCTGATATAACTATCTCGAGTGAGGTTATGCCAGTGCCTGGCAAATACAGAAGGGGATGCTCATAGTCATCTATAGGATGAAACACAGGGCCCTCAATAGAGGAGTTAGAGAAATTACCCAAGGAGCTGAAGGTGTCTACAACCTTTTAGCTGGAACAACAATATGAACTAACCAGTACCCCCAGAGCTCATGTCTCTAGATACATTTGTAGCAGAAGATGGCCTAGTTGGCCATCATTGGGAAGAGATGACCCTTGGTCTTACACATTTTATATGCCCCAATATAGGGAAATACCAGGGCCAAGAAGTGGGAGTGGGCGGGGAAGGGTATAGAGAACTTTCAGTATAGCATTTGAAATGTAAATAAAGAAAATATCTAAAAAAAAAAAAAATGAAGTGCTCTGTTTTCAAAAAAGTGTTTTATCTATTTTTATTTAATATATTATATTCTGAGGGAAAAATAAGTTTATTGGTGCGGATCTGAGTTTGGAAGGCATCCTCTGAAATTGCTAGGTTTTTGTATCCTGGGACAGATGAACACACTAGGGGTTACATGGTTAGAAAGAGAAATAGGAACAGTTTATTATGAAAGGAAAGACACTTGTGAGAATACGAATGGAGTAGTGAGCCAAAAAAAAAAAAGGTGCACACCCCAACCTGCTATGCTGAAACACTCATAACCCGCAATAGCTCATTTACCTAGAACTTCCTCTCTCATGTTACTCTACTGAAGGCTTTTCTCCTGCCTTCTGCTTATTACATGTACTCTAATCAAGGAAGAGGTTCTAGTCTTCTGCTATCTGGCTTCCTTTAAATGTTACTGGTCTAGTGCTGCTTTATCTAGCCCTTAATTTCCTGCCATAGCAAAAAGAATAGAATATTCATTACATTTATCAAATACTATAACTGTTAATAATTTGTTTACAGAAAAAATCCTTAAATTAAATAAAGGAGTTAGTAAATCATATAAAGCAAGCAATACTTTTGATAACATCTCTGGCACTCTGGATCAATGCACAACCTTTGTTGAACTATCAATTTCCCATTTACAGCAAGATCATTAAGAGTGAAATAGTTAACTTTCACTTTTTTGCTCTTCAAAAATAAACTTCTAAAATTGGTGCACTTAGGTATGTATCATGGAAATCTACATATTTCATTGTATTGTTAGACTTATCTATTTTTTGTAATAAACAATGTAATGTTATATTTGCTGGTTCATATTTGTCTACACATATTAAGGAGACACTTAGCTTCCTAAGAAATACGTAAGGATTGATGGTTGTAAGTTTTTAAGGCCATGAAAGTTATCCAAATGTTGCAAGGAAAATGTGAAAAAGTCAACGGCATCAACCATAACTTTTGGAATATATCTCTGGTCTGATGGGCTGAAGTATAAGGTGCAGTATCTTTATGGCCACCCATTATCAAGATAGGCAAGCAACAATCCCCTTGGCCATCCCTTTTCATTAGGACAACAACCTATGTGTGAATATTTAGTAGCACAGTGCTTTCTGTTTACAGCAGCAATGAACAAGGCCAGCTTAGGCCAAGAGTTTATAAGCAAGAATCTGTTTTTGAAGATACATTTTAGAAATAAATAAACAATTTATCATCTCATGTGTATGCATCTTGGGCACATATATTCTTAAAAATTTAGAATGACCAGCTCATGTACAAGTGTATTCATCTAAGTTAGACGATAACCTATCTGTCAATCAATGTAAGGGTCCATTATATTCTGGCCATTTTATGAATTAGTCTCTTCCTCTGTCTGCACTCATGAAATGAAGTCCAAAGAAGTTCTCAGGATACCTGAGTCACATGGTCGCTCAAATAAGTTCCATTCTGCTGAATATATTCACTTGTTTAACTGTCTCATTTAATAAATCCATACTTTGTTGCTCAAGAGTAGTGGAGATCAACTCTTACCTAGTTGAGGAGGGAGCTCAGAGCAACAGATTGGAAAACATACTTTAGTTCTAGTTGCTGGTTCTTTGTTATCTCCTAAGTGATCATGTCTGCCTAAAGCAGCGGCTCTCAACTTTCCTAACACTGCAACCCCGAAATACACTTCTTGATTTGTGGTAACACCAACCATAAACTTATTTCCACTGTTGCTTTGTAATGTTTACCTCATTATTATGAACCATAACGTAAATATCTGTGTTTCCTGATGGTCCTGTGTGACTCCTGTAAAAGGCTCTTTCTGGCCACAAAGTAGCTGTGACCCACAAGTTGAGAACCTCTGACTTAGAGACTCTATATGTGTATGTAGCTAAAGCTCAGCGGTCACCTGTACACCTCATGTTGGGCCTAGTGGACTGACCAGGTTAAACTCTACTTCAGGCCTCATCCAATTCCTTCCAGAAGTCATTTAGAAAAATGCATCAGACTAACACCTTGTCAATATATCACTTCTGTGGACCACCTCTGCTGTGCAGGAACTCTCTGTTTATTCTTTCCATTAGACTATAACAAATAACTTATTCCTGAAACTCGTCCTTTGTGGTCAAATCAGTAACAAGAACTAAGATCCACTGTGTCAGTGTGGCTTTAGAAGTGAAGGAGTTTCTGAGACCCTGGATCCCAGGTCCATGGTATTCAAGACTAAGAAAGGCTCAGATACACTTAAAGATATCCCAATATTCCAGTATCACTACCACTCTATGCTTTATTTCATTTTGATTTCAAGATACATCATGGGACAATATGAGATCTCCTCTGGAAACATTATCAAGTTATATGCCCAGGAGTGGCCAGTTTATACCTTTTATGCTCACTGTATTCTTACACAATCTGGTTTTGTATAGATAGTGAAGTCTGTTCTTAAGGAAAGACACCAACACAGCTTCTGAACTCCTTCCACACCCTTGTATCATAGACAAAAGATTTTAAATAGCTAACTTCTCTTCCTTCAGGGTAAAGTGGAAATAGGAACAAGACATTTATTTCAAAGAGAAGGAAATAATTTTGTATTATGACTTTGTGAGATAATGTTGATTACATGCCTAAGTGTTTAAACACAGTCTTGTCATTTGTTGGATTTCTTTGGAAACTTCATCAAGACATACTCCTATTGCCAAATACTTCTTTCTTGCCATTGCATTGATAATACTTAAAGTCTCTTTTATTTGTATCTCTCTTTGCCCCAAGTTACTGTTGAAAAGTCTGCTATGCTATAAACAAAGGTTTCAATAACTCATAATATTTAGAACATGATTGAGAAATGTTGGAAAGATATCAATATGTCAGGCATCTCTAGATATTCTACGTATCATATATGATTTTGATTTCCAGTATATATATATATATATATATATATATATATATATATATATATATATATATATATATATGTTATAAACAATTGACAACAACAACTGAGTGAGATCACAAACAACATTTAGTCCAAAAATTTGGGTTAGTTTACAGTTCTGGGCATGAGTTTTCATGACCTAATTTTCTCCCTCTGGATTCTTTGTCAGTGCTCCCTGGTGTATATTTTCTGCATTTCTCTCTTTTCCTGTGTTTATCTTGTCCTCTCTTTCTTCTTATGTTACTTGAACACGCTAACACTATTCTACTTGCTTAGGATTTTCTGTGTGAGTGTTTTGATTTTATTTTAATGATATTGCTAAGTGGTGTAGGAATCAGCATACTGGAGCATTCCTCAGAATGAATCTCTCCCTCATAATAAGCACAGGCCTCACATTCTGTCTCCAGGATAACACAATTTTGTGAAGTAAAAATAAATAGTGATAAGTTAAAAAACAAGGTGGAAATATCACAATTCTTGGATGCAATTTAAAACTCAATGAGGGAAAAGGGGAGAAAGTCACAATTATCCTACTTAAAATTTAAATACTACATGAAAGGACAGCCAAAGGTCTGGCAAAGTGAAGAAAGCAGACAAAACAGTGATCTTGTTGAGGACCGTGAAGGCACAGTCATCTCCTCCTGGTTAAGGGCGGCTATTTATAGATTTATATGTTTATCCCTTAACTCCTTTTAAATTTCTCTCTTACATAATTTTTGGTCCAAAGAATAGAACTGAACCTTAATGGAGACCTGATTGTAAGACAGTAAGGTGACAAGATTGCTATTCAGAAAAACACTTTCTGGGAAAGGGGAAAAAGACAGAGACCACTGTCTCCTCATAGACTCCAGAGAACCAAATAACGCTATTAGAAAATGTCTCATACAGAAGTGGATGCTCACAGTCATCTATAAGATGGAACACAGGGCCACACAATGGAGAAGCTAGAGATAGAACCCCAGGAGCTGAAGGGGTCTGGAACCCTAGAAATGAACAACAATATGAACTAACCAGAACCCCCAGAACTCATGTCTCTAGCTCCATATGGAGCAGAAGATGGCCTAGTCAGCCATCATTGGGAGGAGAGGCCCCTTGGTATTGCAATCTTTATATGCCTCAATACAGGGGAACGCCAGGGCCAAGAAATGGGAGTGGGTGGGCAGGGGAGCAGGGTGGGGAGAGGGAAGAGGGAACTTTCAGGATAGCAATTGAAATGTAAATTAAGAAAATATCTAAAAAGAAAGAAAGAAAGAAAGAAAGAAACAAAGAAAGAAACAAAGAAAGAAACAAAGAAAGAAACAAAGAAAGAAACAAAGAAAGAAAGAAAGAAAATGGGGTACAGAACTAAACAAAGAATTTTCAACTGAGGAATACCGAATGGCTGAGAAGCACCTAAAAATAATGTTCAACATCCTTAGTCATCAGGGAAATGCAAATCAAAACAACCCTGAGATTCCACCTCACACCAGTCAGAATGGTTAAAATAAAAAATTCAGGTGACAAGCAGATGCTGGCAAGGATGTAGAGAAAGAGGAACACTCCTCCATTGCTGTTGGAATTGCAAGCTGTTACAACCACTCTGGAAATCAGTTTGGCACTCCTCAGAAAACTGGACATAGTATTCCTGGGGGATCCAGCAATACTACTCCTGGGCATATACCCAGAAGATGCTCCAACATGTAATAAGAACACATGCTCCACTATGCTCATAGCAGCCTTATTTATAATATCTGGAAGCTGGAAAGAACCTAGATGTCCCTCAACAGAGGAATAGATAAAGGAAATGTGGTACATTTACAAAATGGAGTACTATGCAGCTATTAAAAACAATGAATTTATGAAATTCTTAGACAAATGGATGGATCTGGACGGTATCATCCTGAGTGAGGTAACCCAATCACAAAAGAACACATATAGTATGCACCCACTGATAATTGACTATTAACCCAGAAACTTAGAATACTCAAGATAAAATTTGTAAAACATATGAAATTCAAGAAGAAGGAAGACAAAAGTGTGGATACTTTGGTCTTTCTTAGAAAGGGGAACAAAATACTCATGGAAGGAGTTACAGAGACAAAGTGTGAAGCAGAACCTTAAAGAATGACCATCCAGAGACTGCCCCACCTGGGGATTCATCTCATAGACAACCACCAAAACCAGACACTATTGTGAATGCCAACAAGAGCTTGCTTACAGGAGCCTGATATAGCTGTCTCCTGAGAAGCTCTTTTGTGCCTGACAAATACAGAAACGGATGCTCACAGTCATCCATTGGACGGAGCACAGGGTCCCCAATGAAGGAGCTAGAGAAAGAACCCAAGGAGCAAAAGGGGTTTGCAGCTCCATAGAAGGATCAACAATATGAACTAACCAGTACCTCCAGAGTTCCCTGGGACTAAACCACCAACCAAAGAAAACACATGGTCGGGCTCATGGCTCTGTCTGCATGTGTAGCAGAGGATGGCCTAGTTGGTCATCAATGGGAGGAGATGACATTGGTCCTGTTAAGGCTCTATGCCCCAGTATAAGGGACTGCCATGTTCAGGAAGCAGGAATGGGTGGGTTGGTGAGCAGGGGGTAAGGGGAGAAGGGATGGAGGGGTTTTGGAGGGGAAACCAGGAAAAGGGATAACATTTGAAATGTAAATAAAGAAAATATCTTATGAAAAAAAAAAGAGTTCTTCCAAATTAAAAAAGAATACCTCAGGAATACTTAACAGGAAAAATATATACCTCAGGAAAGTAGGCAGTTTTAGGAGCAACCAAGTCCTTTCTGAATCAATTTGAAGTTCACTGTCTCAAATGGATCAGGAATTACATGCATGATACTGTTAACCTGATCAACAGCCTAAACCTGGAGACATTACAGGTCCTGGAGTGGGACCTATTATTGGTGTTTTGCTAAATGGAATATGGTTACAATTCCTTCTGAATATTTCTAATTATACTTGTACATTCTTGGTCAGAGAATATTCTTTTTCCATTGGGTAATAGATAGTACAGAGACTTGAAATTGGAAAAAAAAAATGCTGAGAATAGAGTGATTTTTGAGTACTTAGCCCTGAACAAAACCTCTATGTCAGCCCCATCCACCCAACCTAGGTCCAGGGTATATGACAGAAGAGAAGGGAGAGACAGTGTAAGAGGCAAAGGTATGAAGGAATCACCTCAAACTGTTATCCTTTCTTTGTTCTGACTGTATTTAAAATATTCTTTTCTCACTNTTTTTTTTTTTTTTTTTTTTAATACATCTTGTGCAGCATGAGATTTTACAACCATTTAATACATTCTTGGCCAAGTGCTTTCTAACTTGTATATGGCTTGGGAAATTGTTAGATCTTCCATTTTAAGGCCTTGCTACATATATCTCTATCTATACACATCCATAACTATTTTATAGCACATTGCTGGCAAGCTGGTAAATGAGAACATTGCCTTTAATTCAAAGAACATGCAAAGCCTGTAATTCCTTCCATTTTAGGATTGCTTATATTGTTTTTAAGGCTTAAAGTGATATAATTTAAATAGTAAGACTTTGACTTTATTTGCAAAAGTGTCATTGCTGTGACAACAAATGCAGACACCTTAAATGCTTCTAGAAATTATGATCGCCATGTATTTCAATGATACAGTGAAGTTCTAGAAATATGCATTGTGTCCTGGAGGGCACTTGATCAGAGTGAATATTTCTCTCCATCTTAAACTGACTCTCTAAGTATGTGTCATGTGATTTTTTTTCACCCCACATCTTTCCACTAATCAAGGCACACTTTTCCTGGAATTCATGCTTTCAGATCATCATTCTCAGTTTCAAAAGGAGTAAATGCCAATAAGTTCCATCAATAAAAAAAATCTGTGAACCCTGTGTGGATTCTGAGTCACTCTCTTGAAATATAAGTAAAATAGAATATAGATACTTGGTCTGATTTAAGATTTCTTTATTCCACCGTGAAAAGGAATTTAAACTAAGAAAGGGAGGGGGAAATAAATTCGTGACTCACACGCAAATATAAAATGAACAGGTGTCAAAGATTTATTTGACTCATTAATGAATAAAGGAATCGGTGAGATATAAGAACTTGAATGTAAGATAACTTGAACAGCCAGCCACACATTTATATTCAGATAAGGAATGCTACAATAAGTTTATAAATGGATGCAAGCTGTAAAACCTCCTGGATATCGACAGAAACATAATCAGTTTTATTCAATCAGATATCATTTGAACTTCCATGGATAAAAATTTCTCACGTCAGTATAATGTGCCATAAGTTAATTTTTATATGTGTAGATTACTAAAGTATGCAGTCTGGGGCAAGGATAAAGATAAGCCATATGAATAAGAGTCTTCATCCCATATCAAAGTCTTATGCAACCCTCAGTTAAGGATGAGTATCTCAGCTCTGTCTAGGTACCACTTGATATATTTGTTGAGGATGCTTGATGGATCATAGTCTACATATGGACTGTTTGTCAAAGTCTTGAGTTAAATCACCATGATCTCCACAGATCTCCATACACGAGCTCCACAGCATGCATTGTCTTTGTAATTGAGCTTTGCTTTGTTTGTGCTCCTGACTGGAACCCAGCTACATAAGGACTCTTAAAGCCTAGTGACTACGCTTTGAAAGCGTTACCTAGTTTGATCTCAGGTTAACATTCGGCAATTAAAGAACACCGAATGAGGAAATCAGTGTCCTCAATAGAAATATTCTAAGGTCATTTTGCTAACTTAAAGTATTATCATATTTCTTCTTTCTTAAATAAATAGTTATTAAACACAAGACCATAAAGGGATATTGTGATACATCATACTGATCGACATAACAATGTTTCTGTTCATTTTTTTTGTTTGTTTTCATGAATATTTTTACTCCGAAAAATTTTAGTGGGAGACAGCTGTGTGCATATTCACATTTCTTCTGGGTTTCAAAGTGTTCTTTGTCCTTCTTTGGAGTATTCGGTATTTATGTTCTGAGAATCAGCTCTGATAATGAGAGAATATGTTTTGTGCACTCCTGGTGCTGCCCATAACATTTTCAAACTAAAAATTAATTTTTAAACAGTAGACTTTTGTGACCATGACACTGTTATTAAAATCTCTTTTTGGCACAATATTCAGCTTTCTTCTGTTATTGTTGATGCTTTTATTTGTAAAAAGCTATATTTTATGCTACATTGGTAACTTTTTGCTAAAATTAATATTTAATTCAAAGAATATTGGAAAATAAAATAGAAACACATTAACATTACATAAGCCTGAAGTTATCCCAGCTTTAAACCTTTATTCGGAAGTTATATCTGGCACAGGAGTTTTTTTCTGGTAGCAGATGAACAATACAGGAGAGAAATTCCCATAGTTCATATAGGATAGGGCATTTTCCAATAGTTGGGGCCAATGGCAAATTAGTAAGTATAATATAAATACCTACAAACTTTCACAGTTGAAGCAGACTATCTTAGAAATTACCTACCACATATTTTTTTACACCTAATTGTATTTTGTATTTTAAAGATGTTAAGATTTACAGGGGAGGACTTCAGAATTGGATTCGGGAATCACTTCAAAATAATTATTCCTTTTAACTCTATTTTACCCTCTAAAAGCAATAGTAGAGATACTTAGTTGTAAAGGGAGAATGAATTTAATAATAACATGAAAATGCCAGGGGCCTACGTTACACTTTCTTTGAATTTAGTGTTCAGGTATCAAGTTGATTTATTAACTCTTAGGGTCTGAAGAGAGTAGGTGTGGGGGCAAATAGCTCCAATCTAAGCCTGCTACTTCCAGAGTAGAATTACTAGTTAGTTCAGTTCAAGTAAGTTCATTAAACATCTTTGGATACTCTATTATGTATCAGGACTCCTTTTAATTATAGAGGTACAAAACAAATGACAGGCTCAGACTAGAGGGAGAGATTAACACAAATAAATTACTGTTCAAGGACATAGGATGCTGCAGAGTCTCTTAAAGTCCACACCCATGTGTCAGGAAATCCTGCTGGAGTTCGTGACCCCTGGGCTGAGTGCTGCCCAAGAAATTATTCACTGGGTCAAAAGAGAAAAATAGTTTCCAAGGTATACTCTGTGTGTGTGTGTGTGTGTGTGTGTGTGTGTGTGTGTGTGTGTGTAAGAAATCAGGAAAGACAGAGACAGAGAGATAGAGACAAAGATAGAGAGACCAACAGAAATAGAGACATAGAGAATATGAGATGAGATATTAATACATTAGGTTCTTTTCTTAATTAAAAAATGTGATTCTATTTTCAACATGAAGCTTCATAATCCTCTGGGTTTCTTCTTTTTATGCAGGCTTTTACTCTCCTGGAAAGACAAATGCATGAAAAAGCAATCATTTGACAGCATTTTAGTTAAGTCTTGTCTCTTTTGCCACTGAACCAATCAATATATCGACATAGGAGATTTAATTAATTTACATTCAAAGTTATTGAACAGGTAACAACCTGTTCTCATTTTGGTCATTGGTTCTTCAGGTTTCCTTCATCCTTTGTACCTGTTTTCATTCATCTGTCATTGTGACCAGGCAATTTACTGTGGTGATAGGCTTGGATACCATTCCTTGTATATCTGTCTTTCTAGAGAGATGCATGCTTTTGCATGTTTTCCTATGGTAGAGATTGACCTCTTGCGCATAGTTTGAGATGTGTCTAAGCGGTTTTGTAAGGCTAGTTTGTGATTTTTGAAGCCAGAATTTTGAAAGATGTCTTCACTGTGAGCAATATTCTCTTTGAGACATTGGATTTGCTTTTTGCTTCCCAGTCAATATATTATCAGTACATTATAGTTTCCTTCCCTAAGTGGTTTCTGTTGAGAAATTTATTGTTGATCTAGATCTCTTATACGTGATTGACATTTTCTCATAATCTTTTTAGGATTGTCTCTTTGTCTTTAAGTTTTGACAGTTTGAATATAATGTACGATTGTGAGGGCCTCTTTGGGACTCTGTGCTTCCTGGATCTGGGAATCTATCTTCCTTCCAAGACTTGGAAAGTTCTCAGCTGCCTTTTCATTGTATATTGTTCTGTGCCTTTATCCATCTCCTCTCCCTTTGGACTCTTATAATGTGAGTATTTGTTAGCTTAATGGTGTCATTTAAGTCCCCAAAGCTTTCTCTACTGTTTTTCTTTTTTTTTTTTTCCTCCTCTGACTTGGCTAATCCAGAAGATCTGTCTACAAGTTCAGAAATGCTTCTATGTTGTATATATTGTTGCTGTAGCTTTTAACTATAATTTTTTACATTCATTGAACTCAGCAGAAAATATTTTTCTTTATGCTATCTTAGGCATTTCTAATTCAAATAATGGGTTACCTTGATTTTTCCCAAATGGCTTTCACTTTTTTGTATCTTCCTCAACTTTCTTCATATCATTCTTTAAATTATGTTTTAAGTATTTAATACATCATGTTTCCTTTTGTGTCTGTTACTGGAGTATCATTGTGTTTTTTTAAAAAGATTACACTTCTTGTTGTTTTCATATTTCTCTTTCCCCTAACTTGTTATGTATAAGTCTGGTGCAAAATTTGCCTTTTTCCTATTCGGTGTGGTGAGGTTATTTTCCATAGAAAGAGATGTTCTTCCTTGGCTAGGTTTTATGTTCTGGGATAGGTAAATACAAGCTTTGACACTGTGTTGTCTCAGTAGTGTGGCAGCTCTGCAGATTACCTAGCCATGGTGCTTCTTTTTGATGCCTGAGTTTGTGTCACTGGGCAAGGCTACAGGTATCTGTGATTGATAATCTAGTTCCAATATGCTGAAGGGATTGTGGTGGTTTGGATATTCTCGGCCAAGGGAGTGGCTCTGTTAGGAAATTTAGCCTTGTTGGATGAAGTGTGATCGTGTGGAGGTGGGCTTTGAAACATTCCTCCTAGCATCCTGGATGTCAGTTAGTCTTTTCCCAGGTGCCTTCGGAGTAAGATGTAGAACCAAACTGTCGGCTCGTGCCATTTCTGCCTAGATGCTGCCTTGCTCCTACCTTGATGATAATGGACTGAACCTCTGAACCTGGAAGCCAGATCCAATTAAATGTTACGTTTATAAGAGTTGCGTTGGTCATGGTATCTGTAACCCCAACAAAGTCAGGGACTATCATTTGAATGCCAAATTGTTGCATGTGGACCCTTATAAGCATAGTAGGCCATCAGCTAAATGATGAGATTCAAGTAGGTTGGCATCCTATTTAAATTACTGCTTGATCTGGCTCATGTATTTGTGGGTGCCTTCCTCTAGCTGGTCAGCTAGCCTATGGAACATCCAGGTAGACAGGGTCATCACATGTACACATTTGGAGATAGAGGTAGTGTAGTTTGGCAGGCTATGTCACTGGCTCCTTAAAGTGGCTATATTGTCTTTCAGAAGATTGTAAGGACAGAGTAGAATATCCATGAGCATTAAAGTTGCCTAACTATGCTTTGGTGTACGTGGGCATTGTGTTTGGGCTATGGAAAGATCTCTGCCTATAATGTTTCAATTGTATTAGTGTGCACAAAGGAGATGGGACATGACTGGCTGGGTAGTGGTCTCTCTGTTGATACAGTACCATCACTTGGCTGGCTGTCATATAACTTGTCAGTACAGCGGGGATATTTTAACAGGAGATTGAAAATCTCCAACATTTGCAGCATAAAGTGGTATAGCTACTTTGGAAGACAATTTGGCAGGTTTATACAAAGTAGAATATACTTTTTTACCACATGATCTAGCAGTTTGTTCTTTGGCACTTACCTCATTTAAAAATTATAAATAATTACAGCATGAGATTTATAATTGTCCAAGCTTGGAAACAACAAACATGTCCCTTTAGTTATATGAAAGGATAAGGTCTGATACATTATGATGATAGACTACTCTTAAGCCCAAAAAATAAACGAAGTGGTAAACCATGAAACGACTTGGGAAACTTAAAGTAAATATTATTAAATGAAGGTAACCAACCTTGCAAAGGCAAACAGTGGACCAGTAGCTCATCATATACCGGGTAGTGGCTATTATTCTGTGAAGTGAAAAATAATTTTTTTTTTTAAATTGTGTGGCCCTATCCTTAAAATCAATAAAATCATTTGTCTTCAGTTCCACTCCTCACTCCCTCTCCCACGCACTTACTTCCATCCATCTTCCCCAGATGTCTACTTTATTTCCCCTTCTCAGTGTTACTCAAGCATCCTCCTTTGGTCTCTACTCGTTACTTAGCTTCTTTGGATCTATAGATTGTAACATGGTTATGCTGTGGTGTATATCCACTTTTAAGTGAGTAGATATTATGTTTGTCTTTCTGGGACTGGGTTACCTCATTCAAGGCAATCTTCTCTAGTTCAATCAATTTGCCTGAGTTTCATGGTCTTTTAATAGCTGGTAAATATTCCATTTTGTTAATGTACCATATTTTTTTTATGCATTCTTCAGTCAAGGAATATCTAGAATTTGATTTGCCAAGGAGGGTTGCTATCCATGGGAGATCTACCCTTCTCCAAAGAAAAAACAGAGGGGACATAGGAGAAAGGGAAATTAGTGAGAGGGACTGAGAGGAAAAGAGGGAAGCTTTAATCATGATGGGAAATAAACAAATTAATGAACAACAGCAAAAAGTTAAGGCAGTAAGATCAGTGTTGTTAGGGCTTGAGAGACAAAGGAAGGAATGAGTGACACACGTAGGTTTATGGGCAGAGAAAATAACGTGTATGTTCTAACACATGCCATATAGTTGTCAAAACTCATGTAATGCACATTACAAACAGGAAGTCCTAAAACAAACTTGGGACTCTAAGGGCCTATTTGTGTAGACATATCAATTTGTAATTCATTATTGATTTAGTGCCTTTAGTGTATAGTTGTTCTTTATCTTTCTCTTTCAGTGTGTTTTGTTAATTTCTGGGCCACTTTTTGTGTCATTTAGTTTGCTTTCCTTATTTTTATCTTAAATTGCTTTTCTTTATCCAATTTTCTGGAATACAAGCTTAGGTAACTGATTTAGAACTCAACTCATTCCTTCTAAAATCCATGCTTTTAATGAATCCTCCAAACTCTTCGGTAAGGTATATTTCTTTAAAAAAAAAAAAAAAAAAATATATATATATATATATATATATATATATATATATACATACACCAAAATAGTTCTGAATTCATCTTGATCCATGTTTGCTGGGATTATGCCAGGATATCTTCCAGCTGTTTTTCTGTCATTGATGTAAGTGTGTACTAAGGGCACACTTTGTATGATTTTGTTGCTTAATATTTGAAAAGATTAGTCCATGCTGCTGCCGCATGGACTAAAACGTAGCCTTCATTGAAGAATGTTCTGTGTGGTTATGAGAACAGTATATACTGCCATAGATGGAGTGCTCTATAAATGCTGTCTTTTTTCAAGAGGTCCAGTAGGGCTGTGGCACTTTGTCTTCATTGTACATGTGATCCCAGTCGTTTAAGGAGGGATGTTGACATGCTTATCTGTTAGTGGTGTTCTCTGTCACACTCTTAGTTTTTACTTCCCACATTTTGATGCTCTATTGTTAGTTACACGGGGATTTAAAGGCCCTTTGAGGGAACTGGCATCTTTACTTCAGAAATTCCTTTTTTTCTTGAAATTTCTTTTATTTATGCTTTCATCTGAAACTTCTTTAGACCCTTTAGCTTTCTTTTGAGTAACATTGCATATCTGTCACCATTTATTATTATTATTTTCATCTGCATCTCCATATTCACTATGGATTCAATGGAGAGTATATACATTTATTTGTTAACACTGGCCCCCACCCTGACTCCAACAGCCCTCCAGACTATATCTGGCTCCTTGGGAAGGATAGGTAATGACTTACCTCTAGACAGTGTATTCATTCCTGTTCTTTTGTTTTTATTCTTTAATTTTGAGAGGGGCTCTTCCTAATCTTCTGAAGAGCAGCTGGGATGATACACTGTACCAATGAACTAATTTAGAATGTATGTGTTTGTGTGTATGCTGAGTGTGAGTGCACATATATGTATGGATACATATGTGTGTATGGATGCTAGAAGTCAAATTTACATGTTTGTTCTCTATAACATTCCACTTACATTTTATTGAAACAATCTGTCATCCCAACTGTGATGCTCCTAAATTCAGCTAAGGTGGTTAACCAATTAGATCCTGTTATCTGCCTCAGCTTCGCCCAGCTCTGAGGTTATAAGAGCGTGGTGCAGCACCCAACTTTTCTGTAGCTCCTGAAAATTTGAGCTTATGTCCTTATGCTGGTATCTCCCCAGCTCTTCCTTGATTTTTTTTAAACACACATGATAATATCTGCTTTAAAGTTCACCTGTATAGGGCATTCTAATTTAAGAAAATTAGTAATGATGTTCTATCTGTTATCTTTATAAATACTTATCAATTTTTTAAAATTTTCTTTCTTTTACTCTATCATTCTGCTTTGGGCTCATAAAAACAATGTCCCAAGTGTGACACTTTGACATACTGAGTTCTTTGATGAAAGGAGGCTGGAAAGCTTCAGAAGTTGCTTTGGGACTCAAAGTCTCTCTGAATTTCCTTGTTTATCCCTCTGAGCCCCAGGAAGGACTGCCTCTGAAGCATCCTAATCTGACTGAAGAAACTTTAGGTCAAAGAAATGTGATTGTCTTCAAATCCATCCTTTAGAAATCTCACTTAACAATCAGGGAAGAGTTAAGGCAAGGACTGAAAAGAGAGTGCCGGTGTTGGTGTTCCCCATTCACAGACTGAACTTTCATTTATGCTTGGGAGAAGTTCCTCCCTTCCCACTCACTTAACCTGCAGCTATCTCCTCCAGGGCTAAAAGTAACCTTGTCAGGCTACTGTCTACATTGGGAGCCTGTTAAATTCTTCCATAAGTAATCACTTGCTACCTATACCACATGCCTATATTTGACTGATTCACTTCATCCTTAGAAGTAGGGTGTATGAGTTCCTGTATCTCAGGGAGTGATTGAGCAATCTTCCTGAGATGCCTCAGTACTCAGAGCAGGATATGAAAGGATAGATATGCCTTTATCTCCTGCTAATCTATTTCAGTTACTTTTAGTGAGACATCAGAGGACGAGGAGAAATTTTCCTTTGCCTCTCTCTGTGACTTCATAATCAACGTTTAAGTCATCTTGAGATACTGCTATGCCACTTTCTTCATAGTGCACATGCCCGAAAGTACCTACTCTAAATTTTCTTGTCTGTGATGAAGTTGCAATTACTATTGTTTAGGAGGGGCAAGGAATTGTTTGCATATGCTAAGTAAATATACTGTGTAGTTGCTTATAGGGGAACATGCTGTATGTGTGCATCCAGAAGCCAGAGCTCAATGACAGATGTCTCCACCTATTGCTTTCAGTCTTATTTTTGTAAACAGTCTTTCCCAGAACCTAGAGCTGACCAAGTAGCCTAGGGAGTTGAGAGACTTAGGAATTACAGCTTAGGCAGACACAGATTCACATTACCCTGCATTAGTATCTCATAAAAAGGGGGTGGTGGGAGGAACTGGGTCTACATGATCACATGAATGTTGAGAGCAAGTAGTAACAGCAGAAAGGGGACAGGAGACCAGGGCATCTCCATTGCTTCCCCAGCTCTGGGCTTCTTATTCCTATTACTTTGTTCATTATTTTTGCTTCTCCCCAGTAGGAAGCATTCCTTAATATAACTTCAATAATTTAATCATTTCCCTATATCTTCAATGCATTAGATATCATTGAGAAAATGAAAACCAAGGGAAAAGTGTCCCGTGGAAGAAATACACACCTCCTTTCTAGTTCAAAACTCAGCCTGGGGCAGACCAAGTGCATCAGCCCACCCGCCCACACTCAGAGACAGCCTGACTCCCAGGATGCCAGTCATAACCAGGCTCACGGGTGATACCCTTCCCATTACCTGCCCAAACTGGGACCATATGAAGCTTAACAAGAAGGAAGGCCAAAAATGTAGATGCTTCAATCCCAATTAGAAGGGGGAACAAATAGTCACTGGAGACAGAGAGAGGGAGGGAGGGATCTAGTTGGGAGAAGGGGGGGGGGGAAGGAGGGGCAGGATCAGGTATCCAGAGGGACAGGAGAAAAGTCCAGAGGGCCAGGAGAATGAATAATAATATGTAGGAGGGCAGGGAGCAGGGAACTACTAGAAAGTCCTAGGCACCAGGGATGCAATAGGCTCCCATAATCAAATGTGGATGACATTAGCTGAAATGCCCAGCAGTGTGAAGATAGAACCTGAAGAGACTACCTCCAATAGATAGACATGGCCCCCAGTTGAGGTACAGGGCTACCCATCCATCTCAAAAAAAAATTTTTTTTTTCGAGACAGGAACTAAACATTGTTCATGTCTAAAGGAAATTCAGGGACAAAAAATGGAGCTGAGACTGAAGGAAAGGCCATCCAGAGACCTCCCAAACTTGCAATTCATCCTATTTGCAGACACCAAACCCCCAAACTATTGTGGATTCCAAGATGTGCTTTCGATAGAAGCCTGGCATGACTCTCCTCTGAGAGGCTCTGCCACTCTGCCTGCACCTAAGACAGATGCAGATACTTACAGCCAACCATTGGACTGAGCCCCGATATCCCTATGGAGGAGTTAGAGGAAAGACTAAAGGAGCTAAAGGGAATAGCAACCCCGTAGAAAAAAGAACAGTAGCAACTAACCAGGCCCCTCAGAACTACCGGGAACTAAACCACCAACCAAAAAGTATACATGGGCCTCTCAATGGCTCCCGGGAAACATATGTAGTAGAAGACAGCCTTTTCTGGCATCAGTGGGAAGGGAGGTCCTTGGTACTATGGAGGCTTGATGCTCCAAAGAAGGGGGATGCTAGTGGGTAGGTGGGTGGGAGAGCATCCTTTTAGAGGCAAAGGGGAGGGGGATGAGGTGGGGGCTTCATGGGCGGGAGGCCGGGAAGGGGGCAGCATTTGAAATGTAAACAAATAAAGTAATTAATAAAAAAGATACTGGCATCCCTAGTGTGGCTGCAAAGAAGAAAGACAGCAGGAGGTGAGAACCCCCATTTTTCTTAATATCCACAGTGACTTAATATAATTTTACACTTTATATTCCATCATCTCCCAGTTGGCCACAGACTGTGAACCAGTTCTTTACACTTTCCCTTGTAGAAGATTCAAAGTCCAAAACCAGACAGATTTTGAAGAATTTGCTCCCTGATATGTAAAGTCTCAGTTCATTAGGGTTGTAATGACTACAGCCTTGGAGACTTCTTGCAACTCCAAATATAAGTGGTAGAGACTGTAAGTCTCCATGATACTTTTTATTTGCAAGTTCTTTATAATCAAGTTTTAATTAAGAAATCTAAATGACTTTTATAGGAAGATTAAAGTGATACAATTCCAGTGATTCCCCCCTTATTATTAACTCATTTCTAACTGACATTGCTATCTTTGTATAAAATTATCTACAAATTGAAAATCTCTCTCTCTCTCTCTCTCTCTCTCTCTCTCTCTGTGTATGTGTGTGTGTGTTATACATCTTTGTGTTTGCTTTTGTGAGTTTATGTTTGTCAATGTGAGCATGAATGTATGGAAGTCACATGACAATCTTGAGTGTTGGTCTTTACCTTCTATATTGTTTGAGGCAGGATTTCCTGCTCTTCTGTGCTGTGTACTAGCAAAGAGTGTTAGCTGACTTGAAAGCTTTTGGGGATTCTGCAGTGTCTGCCTCTAAGCTCCCCACAGAAGAGCTGGGATTTCAGACATAAGCTACTATATTCAGCTTGATGTGAGTCTTGGGAATCTAAACTCGTGTCCTCAGCAAGAAGTGAACACACTGAGCTATTTCACAAACTCCAAATCAGTAAATTCTTAAAGCTTAACCTTACTAGAAGAGTATTAAAATGGCCACAGACATTAAAAAGAAATATTCTTTGAAGAATTTGATATAGGATCCAGATAAAATCAAGGATATTTCTTTTTAATGTATGAAGCTTACAAATTTTATTTATAGTCCATGGTGATTAAGTCACACACATAAAAAAAAACAGTAAGATAAGTATAACAAAGTAAAAGAAAACCCAACCAACCACAATTAAAGCAAGACGGGAAGAGATTGTTGATGCTGGATATGGTCCAGCCTTCTGCTTCCAGACAGGATACGATTCTCCTTTAACAGGAACCTCTTTCAATGAGTCCGGGGAATTTCTCTCAATATCTGTACATTATGAGGTTGATAGAGAACATGCTTGGGTCATGTACAAACATGCAATTAAATATCAAACATTTAGGTATGATAAAGTTTTTGGTGCATTTCCAGTGCATTACTGGTATTTACTTACTGATTTTTAATTTTTTTTTTTAATTTTGGTTTTACGAGACAGGTTTTTTTCTGTGTAGAGCTGGCTATCCTGGAACTCACTTTGTAGACCAGGCTGGCCTCGAACTCAGAAATTAACCTGCCTCTGCCTCCCAAGCACTGGGATTAAAGGTGTGCCCCACCACGCCCGGCTACTTACTGATTTTTTTACATAGTTCACTACTGTTCCCAGGCTCATTACACCTTCAACACCTGTATGAGTAAAAGCACAAAGGGGATGTTATATTTTGTTTGTTCCTGGTCCATCTGGGATTTTTTTGTGACATAGTGATCCTAAGAGCAGACTCTTTTGTCTCTTTCTCACAAACCATTTCTATTCTTCTGTTCCACTTCTAATTTCTTAAAGCTGTCAATTGCTATTAATATCACAATAAGAATGTATACACCACTAATATCAGTTTTCTATATTGATAGCATATGTGATATCATTATAATACTAACTGAATATTCAACATGGCTATTATTGTTGAAAGAAGATTCCAGGACAAAGGGTTGAATTTACTACATGAACTATTGAACAGTACACTCTTCACCTCTAGATGCCTACTTATCGTTTCTGCTATTTATCACTCAAATTGCAATAAAAAAACTAAAGGATCAACAATATTTCACAATGCAAGTCTTGTGAAGGAAAATCATATTTCTCAAGTCGGGAATGTCAGGTGTCTTTGGGGATAAATGGTATTATGAATATGTTCACTATTAACGCTCCCCTCCACAATGCAGAAGTGTGCTTGTTATCAGTTATATTGATGGGTTGTCCTCAGATGGTGTGAGACGAGAGTGGCGGAGTGATTGAAATCTGTAGGCGAAGAGACAACTGCTATCCCTGGAGGTGTTGGGAGTCTGCAGCATGATGGAGGTCTGGTGCTGCCATTTATATTTCTCTTCCCTGGAACTATTCCTTCCTAACAGATTTTGAACTAAAAATAAAGAAAATTCTCCATACTCTGTTAGAAATTTAAGTTTTGAAAGAAATCTTGCCACCTCCTTTGAAAAAAAACTTCCAATGAATTTTACACACTTTCTATTTTTTTATACCAATCTAGCTACATTTTTTTTTTTAATATGAGAGCACTGGGGTCAACAATGCCTCTCATTATCACAGTAATCACGTTTTCTTTCTGCCAACTCTATAAAATTTGGGTTCTTGAAGCTGATATTTGTTAAACATGTACTATGAGTATATTCTTAAGTTGTATATCTGCAGTAAAAGTCCATGCTAGCAACTAAATGGGTATATGTGTCTCCATCTATGTAAAGTAGGAACACTTGAGCTTTTTATTTTTAAGTAATATACTCAAGTTTTAAATAAGAAATACATTTTGCAACATACAATATTTACCCACACATTCAGTTCTCTCTCTCTCACATACACACACACATACACACACACATGCATACACACACATACTCTCTCTATATATATAAGTGTGGATTGCAGCATGCCTGCTTTTTAAATCTCTGCACAATATACACTGAAGAAGATGCTTCAAGGGCTAAAGTTATAAAAGATTCTTATATAAAAGATAGACTCATATTACGACTAAATCTGAGGCTTTATCTGGTTATGTTAGAAAGTAGTCTAATTTGAAACATTCATATTTGTAGATGTTTCTGGTGATATATATTAATAATATTAATTTTATTGCAATAAAAATTTACCATATTTGGCCTGTATTTCAAATGTCCAATGGTTAAGACTTACTATTAGAAAGGGAGGTTTTTTTTTTTTTTTTTTTTTTTTTTGGTTTTTCGAGACAGGGTTTCTCTGTATAGCCCTGGCTGACCTGGAGGAATTATATAAAACATATACTCTTTGGTATTAAATAGGTAATTTTATTTCAATTTGGGTGATTTTAACATTAGTAATTTTAAACCACTAGTATCATAGTAAAAGAAACAAGAGAGAAAAGTACATGACTAATCAAAATGTATTGCATGTCAATAAAGTGATCAACCACTAATGTGGCATGTACCCCAGACCCATGGTTCAGGTACCATCACAGAAGAAGAGGCAGACACAAGAGCCTGAGGCTTGAAACAACCAGTGTAAAAACAGTCTTTTATGGCAACAACAGAACTACTTCACTTGGAAATTAGAGCAACTATGGTTGCCTGCAAAAGATCTACAGGATTCAAGGTAGTTGACATCGTAGCATGAAAAAAAATATTAAAAAGAAAGAAAAAAAGAGAGATAGGTTTGAGAAATCCATATCCTTATCTGAGGACTGTACATGGTTGATGGCTTGGATGGTGTGGTATCAGTAAACTTTACAATAGTATGGATCCTGGTAGGTGTGCCATATGTCAGTGATGACCTCACATCCAGAGGTATATCGGTAGCATAAATTAGAGTAAGTGGGTTGTTAAAAAATTCTTTAAAAGGACACAATGTTGGGATGGGGGTGGGGTGGGAATGTGGGAATGTGGGAATGTGGGAAAGGATCTGTGAGGTATGGTATATAGATATGACCAAAATATATTGTAGAAAATTCTCAGAGGGTTAATATGTGCATTTCTTTTTTTTTCTTTTTATTTTTTTTAATTTAAAATCTTTTTTATTTTATTTTTCCCTGTGTTTTTATTTATTATTAGATAATTTCTTCATTTACATTTCAAGTGTTATCCCATAAGTCCCCTATACATTCCCCCTGCCCTGCTCCCCTACCCACCCACTCCCACTACTTGGCTTTGGCATTCCCCTGTACTGGGGCATATAAACATTGTTAGACCAAGGGCCTTTCTTCCCCAATAATGGCCAACTAGGCCATCTTCTAATACATATGCAGCTAGAGACATGAGCTCTGGGGGTTCTGATTAGTTCATATTTTTGTTCCATCTATAGGGTTGCAGACCCCTACAGCTCTTGGGTACTCTCTCTAGCTCCTACATTGGGGACCCTGTGTTCTTCCCTATAGATGATTGTGAGCATCCACTTCTGTATTTGTCAGGGACTGTCAAAGCCTACCAGGAGACAGCTATATCAGGGTCCTTTCAGCAATATCCTGCTGGCTTATGCACTAGTGTCTGCATTTGGTCGCTGATTATATGATGGACCACCCGAGTGGGGCACTCTCTGGGTGGTCCATCCTTTCATTTTAGCTCCAATCTTTGTCTCTGCACCTCCTTCCATGTATATTTTAATCCCTATTCTAGGGAGGAATGAAGTATCCACCCATTGGTCTTTCTTGATTTTCTTGTGTTTTGCAAATTGTATCTTGGGTAATCTAGGTTGATGGGCTAATATCCGCTTATCAGTGAGTGCATATTAAGTGACTTCTTTTGTGATTAGGTTACCTCACTCAGAATGATATCCTCCAGATACATCCATTTGCTCAAGAATTTCATAAATTCATTGTTTTTAATAGCTGAGTAGTACTCCATTGTGTAAATGTACCACATTTTCTGTATCCATGTCTCTGTTGAGGGACATCTGGGTTCTTTCCAGCTTCTGGCTATTATAAATAAGGGTGCTATGAACATAGTGGAGCATGTGTTCTTGTTACCAGTTGGAATATCTTCTGGGTATATGCCCAGTAGAGGTATTGCTGGATCTTTCGGTAGGACTATGTCCACTTTTCTGAGAAATAGCCAGACTGATTTCCAAAGTGGTTGTACCAGCTTGCAATCCTACCAGCAATCTTTCTCTACATCCTCGCCAGCATCTGCTGTCACCTGAATTTTTGATCTTAGCCATTCTGACTGGTGTGAGGTGGAATCTCAGGGTTGTTTTGATTTGCATTTCTCTGATGATTAAGTATTTTGAACATTTTTTAAGGTGCTTCTCAGCCCTTTGGCATTCTTCAGTTGAGAATTCTTTGTTTAGCTCTGTATCCCATTTTTTTTTCTACTTTTATTAGATATTTTCTTCATTTACATTCCAAGTGTTGGGGTTATTTGAATTTCTGGAGTTCAGCTTCTTGAGCTCTTTGTAAATATTGGATATTAGCCTCCTATCAGATTTAGGATTGGTAAAAATCTTTCCCACTCCGTTGGTGTCCTTTTTGTCTTATTGACAGTATCTTTTGCTTTACAGAAGCTTTGCAATTTTATAAGGTCCCATTTGTCGATTTGTGATCTTACAGCACAGGCCATTGGTGTTCTGTTTAGGAATTTTATCCCTGTGCCCATATCTTCAAGGGTTTTCCCCACTTTCTCTCCTATGAATTTCAGTGTCTCTGGTTTAATGTGGAGGTCTTTGATCCACTTAGACATGAGCTTTGTACAAGGAGATAGGAATGGATCAATTCGCATTCTTCTACTTGTTGACTGCCAGTTGTGCCAGCACCATTTATTTAACAACTGATCCTGAGGAAATCCAAAACATCATCAGATCCTACTACAAAACTGGAAAACCTGGATGAAATGGACAACTTCCTAGACAGATACCAGGTACCAAAGTTAAATCAGGATCAGATTAACAATCTTAACAATCCCATTTCCCCTAAAGAAATAGAAGCAGTCATTAATAGTCTCCTAATCAAAAAAAGCCCAGGACCAGATGGTTTTAGTGCAGAGTTCTATCAGACCTTCAAAGGAGACCTAATTCCAACTCTCCTCAAACTATTCCACAAAATAGAAACAGAAGGTACTCTACGAAGCCACAATTACTCTGATACCTAAACCACACAAAGATCCAACAAAGAAAGAGAACTTTAGACCAATATCCCTTATGAATATTGATGCAAAAATACTCAATAAAATCTTTTCAAACCGAATCCAAGAACACATCAAAACAATCATCCATCATGACCAAGTAGGCTTCATCCCAGGCATGCAGGGATGGTTTAATATACGGAAATCCATCAAAGTAATCCACTATATAAACAAACTCAAAGGCAAAAATCACATGATCATCAACTTAGATGTTGAGAAAGCATTTGGCAAAATCCAGCACCCATTCATGATAAAAGTCATGGAAAGATCTGGGATTCAAGGCACAAACATAATAAAAGCAATATACAACAAACCAGTAGCCAACATCAAAGTAAATGGAGAGAAACTCGAACCAATTCCACTAAAATCGGGGACTAGACAAGGCTGCCCACTTTCTCCCTACCTATTCAATATAGTACTTGAAGTCCTAGCCAGAGCAATTCGACAACAAAAGGAGATCAAGGGGATACAAATTGGAAAGGAAGAAGTCAAAATATCACTATTTGCAAATGATATGATAGTATATACATATATATATATATATATATATATATATATATATATATATATATATATCCCTAAAGATTCCACCAGAGAACTCCTAAACCTGATAAACAGCTTCAGCGCAGTAGCTGGATATAAAATTAACTCAAACAAATCAGTGGCCTTTCTCTACACAAAAGATAAAGAGGATGAGAAAGAAATTGGGAAAACAACACCCTTCACAATAGTCACAAATAATATAAAATACCTTGGTGTGACTTTAACGAAGGAAGTAAAAGATCTGTATGACAAGTAGTTCAAGTCTCTGAAGAAAGAAATTGAAGAAGATCTCAGAAGATGGAAAGATCTCCCATGCTCATGGATTGGCAGTATTAATATAGTCAAAATGGCTATCCTGCCGAAAGCAATCTACAGATTCAATGAAATCTCCATCAAAATTCTAACTCAATTATTCACTGAGATAGAAAGGGCAATTTGCAAATTCATCTGGAATAATAAAAAACTTAGGATAGCAAAAACTATCCTCAACAATAAAAGAACCTCTGGTGGAATCACCATGCCTGATCTCAAGCTGTACTACAGAGCAATTGTGATAAAAAAAAACTGCATGGTACTGGTATAACAACAGACAGGTAGACCAATGGAATAGAATTGAAGATCCAGAAATGAACCCACACACCTTTGGCCACCTTATTTTTGACAAGGGAGCTAAAACTATCCAGTGGAAATATGTGTATTTCTTAAACACATGAAGTCATACTTGAACAGACTATCTTAAACATGAATGAAGCCATAGTTGAAGAGACTATCTTTGGGCTTGGGAGGTTGTACTGGCTGGTTTTGAGTGTCAACTTGACACAGGCTGGAGTTATCACAAAGAAAGGAGTTTCAGTTGGGGAAGTGCCTCCATGAGATCTTGCTCTGGGGCATTTTCTCAATTAGTGATCAAGGGGGAGGGCCCCTTATGGGTGGTACCATCTCTGGGCTGGTAGACTTGGGTTCTCTAAGAAAGCAGGCTGAGCAAGCCAGGGGAAGCAAGCCAGTAAGGAACATCCCTCCATGGCTTCTGCATCAGCTCCTGCTTCCTGACCTGCTTGAGTTCCAGTCCTTACTTCCTTGGTGATGAACAGCAATGAGGAAGTATAAGCTGAATAAACCCTTTCCTCCCCAACTTGCTTCTTGGTCATGATGTTTGTGCAGGAATAGAAACCCTGACTAAGACAGAGGTACAGTTTGTGTAAAATGATTTGGAAGGAATAAGATATTACTACTGAAGGAATAAAATGGTATTGGAAGTCCCTTGATCAACTTCCTTCAAGATTAAAAAACAAACAAACAAACAAACAAACAAACAAACCACTGTAATTTATCTGGTCACATGATGGCCAAAAATATGGCTAAGCAATAGGTGGAAAGTATTAAAGGAATTTACAACTGGTCAAAATGCAGATGATAAGTGACTGTGGGTGACCTGCCCTAATTTTTTGTTTGTTTTTGTTTTCAAAACTTGGAGGGTGTTTGGAACTATTTGTAAGATGAACTAATTCTTACACAGTTAAAACCTAATTTTCAGTAAATTTACTTAACAAAAGTATTCTACTCTCCAGATCTATGCCTCCTTTGAACTTAGAATAATTTTCATTATTTTTATCAATTATTTCGAGTATCCTGTTTATACCATCTTCTTTCTGCTTTACCTTTTGCTTAGTCATTCTCAGACAAAAATTGAGAAGCCTGTTAATTTGCCTTCTTAGAAGCTCTTCTATAAACTTTTCTGCTTTCTCCCTTTCTTATTCACTTTTCTTAATTTGTATGGTTATGAGTCTTTCCTAAGATTTATCTTGAATTTAAAATTTGGACCATACACTTTGGACACAGAACTTGGAGAAATTGAGCTTGAACTGAACCAGAAGCTCTGTTTTCCCCTGGAAATTTACAAGTTGCCAATTGGAAAAAAAGAAAGTTATAGATGTTCCTACCTTGCTGCAAAGCCTATAAACCATGAGAGTGACCATTTTAGGAAGTTATCCTCAAGGATGCAATAATATTCTTATACCTGAGATATATGTATTTGTGCATTTACATTTAGGAAAAAAAAATTAAGAGCTGTCTAATTTGACTTATGTTTTACTCACAGCAAGCAGTTTGCGCCTGTTAATGTAAACATAGCCTCATGGATGGAGAAGGCAGATCGTAGTGAAGAACTTACTACTACTACTACTTTCCTACAATGATATAATTCATAAGTGTATTCTTACTTCTTATCCTTATACCAAAGGATAGTTCTCAGGAGCAGGCAGCTTTCACGCTGTTTAAAGAAGCAATAGATGGAAAATATTAAAGGAATTTACAACTGGTAAAACAGTCGATGGAGACTAAGAAAGAAATTTACAACTGGTCAAAATGCAGATGATAAGTGACTGTGGGTGACCTGCCCTAACTGGTACATCTACAACATGACTCCTATAACCTAAGAAGTCTTAGTATATATCTAGGGAGAAGATAGGAAAAGATTCTAAGAGACAGAGAACCAAGGTACCTGTTGAAGATAGTATCATCTAAACAATACAGGAAATCTTCACCCATGAAATCTCAAAAATATGGTAACCTGAAAAAGACCTGTATAATGACAATACTAACTGGCATGCCAAAGTGGATGGGGAACATTTCTTACATAGTAGTTTTTCATCTTATTTTTACAATGACTTTAATTTTCTTAATGAAATCAGAGTTACATTTCGTTATCACTGTCACTAAATGTGGCTTCAAAATACATATTTTGTATATGACTCATTATCATATTTATTTCATCTTTTAAAAACTTTCTTAGGACACATTTCTTTCTATTACAAATCCAATGAAAGGATGCATTCATCCAAATCCTCTCACTGTGTCAGGCCATAAGGCTTCTCTCTGTGAAATATGGAAACTCTCATTTGATTAGTCACTAGTCATGCCCTGCTTAGAAGGATAATGTTGTATAAGCTTAAAATTTTAAGAACTAAAAACAAAAAGTTTATTTGGTTTGATTTGCACTTTGATTGTGGAACTAGTAGTAGACTAATAATAATAATCAAATTAATGTTATTACTACTATAATAATTTAACTATTTATAGAATTGACATCCTTGCTTTTACTAGTGAAAACATGATTTTATTTTATATGTTTACTTTTACTAGAGAACTTCATGATTTACTCTGCATGCTGTTTAAGTGAATGTCAATAAAATTCATTGAGAAATTCATTTTGAAGATGTGCTTTCCAGTCAAGTTGGATGAATGACAGCTTCAATATTACTATTTATTGCCAGATGATATCTCCTTCAGAAGTAACACATGCTGCCTTACTCTTGAGGATAGATGATCTCAATTCCTCCCTATCAAACATTTTAAACAGTAACCTTTTCAGTATCCCTTAAGACACACAGGAAATAGTTAAGCCTGCCTGGCAGGCACATTCAACCTTGAAAGCCTGACTGAGCTCAGCTGGGTGCCAATGAAATGATTCAAAGCAGGACCTGAAAAACTGAAAAG
Source organism: Mus minutoides (assembly GCA_902729485.2). NCBI lineage: Eukaryota > Metazoa > Chordata > Mammalia > Rodentia > Muridae > Mus > Mus minutoides. The sequence goes on from LR751339.1 coordinate 64,950, forward strand.
GAATGAAGACTTACTTTAAAATGACATGCACATGAACATGTATGCACCACTGGGATCAGAGAGTCCTTATCAGTTTTTTTTTCTTTCTTTCTTTCTCATTATTTCCCTAAGAAAATACACCGGAGGTACCTGTCCATCATTGATTACTTTGCTCATCCAGAGAGAGTTACAACACCTCTATTTTTATAATGCTACTTTTTTCTGCCTTCAGATAATTCAGTGATGCTTACCTTAGTGGAGGGAAGTCTGACTGTGCAAAGATAATAGACAATATATTCACCTTTACTTTCTCATGTAACATGACATAGAGATTATATAGTGAAAGATATTTAGCAACATCATATGACTTTTCTCATTGGGTACCTAAAATTTTCTTTCTTTGTTTCTTTGTCTTCATCTTTTTTTTTTTTTTGCCCTTTCTTTCTTCTTACATGATGATATTTTGTACAGAACCTAGGGTATCGTACATGCTAGAGTCACATTCATGAATGAGCTATAGTATCGTAATTCAGTAAATGTCGTATAGTATAGTAAATTTTTGAGACAGAATATCATGAAATTTCCCATGGCTGAAACGAGAACTTGCTCTGCCACCTGGGTAGTTTCTGAAATTGCAATCCACTTGCCTCAGCCTTCAGAGTAGCTGGGATAATACATCTAAGTCACCATGTTTGCCTATCATATGCTTTTGTTAATTGCCTCCAATAGGTCAATAAGAGTCTATTTGAATATCTTCTTTTTTTTAAGTATTTTTTTTTAGATTTATTTTATTTATTATATGTAAGTACACGGTAGCTGTCTTCAGACACTCCAGAAGAGGGCACCAGATCTCGTTACGGATGGTTGTGAGCCACCATGTGGATGCTGGTATTTGAACTTATCACCTTCAGAAGAGCAGTCGGGTGCTGTTACCCGCTGAGCCATCTCACCAGCCCTTGAATATCTTCTTAAAGAGAACATTTCCTAGGTGTATGTGGGTGTCGGTATGAGCATATTCTTCTCAGTTATCGGATACACTTTAATATATATGTCTATCATTTACAAACGTTTGTTGTTCATTTCTTTATTTATGCTTTTGGCTTTTTTGAGACAGGGTTGCTTGTTGGACCCCTGGCTCTCTAGAACTCAATCTGTAGACCAGGATGGACTGGAACCTAGAGCTCTGTGTGCCTCCATCTTCCAAGTGCTGGGACTAAAAGTATGTGCTATAAGTACCCAGCTATAAACATTTTTTTTTTTTTTTTGAGATAGAGTATCCCTAGTTAGCCTGGAACTAGCAGTGTAGACCAGGGTGATCTTAAACTTAAATCTGCTTGCCTCTGGCTCTGCATTACTGGGATTAAAGGTGTGTATCACCATGTTCAGCCAAATGTTAAAAAAAACAAACAAAACAAACAAACAAACAAACAAAAACCTGTGAGACATATGCCATAAGGAGCACAAAACCACATGTAATTAAATCACTATTAATTAAATTGTTTCAAAATAACTTATATATTTGAAATAGTTTTTCTTCTCTGTTTTATTGGTGCTTGGTATAGTAGACAAATGATCTCTCACTGAAATATAGTCTCAGAAGAGAAGTTATTTGGTGAAATTTGCAGGATCCTTAACCCTTGAGTATGTATTTTATAAAGATTTGCTCTTTTGGTTGTGAGCCTATCTTTTAACAGCTGAGCCATCTTGATGCACCAGAGAAGGGGGATACCTGGGAGTAAGGCACCCTTTCAGAGGCAAAGGACAGAAACTGGGGGAAAGTGCCCTGTTGAGGAGACTGGGGCAGCATTTTGAATGTAAGTAAATAAAGTAATTAAAAAAATAAATGAAGGTAAAGATTTAGTATCTCAAAAATACAAAAATAAAGGTTTTCTCATATAAGTGAATACTTATTGAGAATAAAAATTCACATCGACAGAGCTGGAGAGATGGCTCGGTGTTTAAGAACATTGGCTCTACTTCCAGAGGTCCTGAGTTCAATTCCCAGCAACTACATGATGGCTCATAACCCATCTGTAATAGGATCTGATGACTTCCTCTGGTGTGTCCGAGGAGAATCGCAATGTACTCACATACACAGAATAAATTCATCTTTAAAAAAAAAGAAAAGGAAAAGAAAAAATATTCACATTGGCATGGGAGTCTGTCTATGTACATTTCAGTACTGTCATTTCTTCTGCTTGTGTTCATCCTCTGAACAAATTACATATTGCATTTAGGGTTGTTTGTTTTTTTAAATGTTTGAATATGGCTTTTCTCACTGTTGAGAGAGCTGGTAGCAGTGGATATTTAATTCAAGTACAACCTTCAGAACTGTGGCATTTAAGAAGTAAAAATAGTCCCATCAGATCATAAAGTTAGGGTTCTTCCTGGTCATTGAATCCTATTGTGAGTCAAGAGACAGAGAGACAGAGAAAGACATAGAGATGGAAGAAAGAGTAGGAAAAGGGAGAGACATAAATTGAGAGAAGGGAGAGAGAGAGGAAGAAGAAGAAAGGGAGGGGACGGGACGTGAGAAAGGAGGGGAGAGACGAGGAAAAGGGTGTGGAAATGAATAACTGTTTCTTCTCATAGCATGGTGTTCTGTGCTTCTCAGGATGGTAGCATAAAGAATGTCATCATCAGGTGTGATCCAGAGTTGTAAGCTCAAATAAGCTGCTTTAAAATCTCACAGTATTTTTTTCATTGTGTTGATAGCTACAGAAAGTGTACTAAAATCCTTAATGTGCTTCAATATAGAAAACTGCATTTTCTTAATCATGGCACTGATTTTTTTTTTTTTTTTTTTTTTTTTTTTTTTAGATTCTAGGCCAATGGTTTCAGAGAATGATTCTTTATTTCTTTGTATAACATAATTTTTATTGGTTATTTTATTTATTTACATTTCAAATGTTGTCCCTCTTCCCTCCACAAGCCCCCTATCCCCTACCCCTACCTCCTGTCTCTATAAGGTTGCTCCTCCACCCACCCACTCACACCTCACCACACTAGCACTCCCATACCCTGGGTCATCGAGCATACCCAGGACCAAGGGGATTCCTTCCCGTTGATGCCAGATCAGGCCATCCTCTGCTACACATCCAGCTGTACCCATAGGTCCTCCTGCTGTGTACTCTTTGGTTGGTGGTTTAATTGCTGGGTGCCTTGGGGGGTCTGGTTGGTGGATATTGTTGTTCTTCTTATGGAGTTGGAAACCCCTTCAGTTCATTCAGCCCTTGCCCTAACTTTTCCGTTGGAATACCCACACTTGGTCAGATGTTTGGCTGCCTGACTCTGCATAGGTATTGGTCAGGCTCTGGCACAGCATCTCAGGAGACAGCTCTATCAGGCTCCTGTCAGCACACACTTCTTGGCATCAGCAATAGTGTCTGGGTTTGGTATCTGCAGATGGGATGGATGCCTAGGTGGGACAGTCTCTGGGTGGCCTTTCCTTAATTTGTGTATGTCTGATAAAGTCTTATGGTTTCATTCAGGTTATGCATTTCTGGCTGAAAAACAATAAAAGTGATGAATTTTTCCTCAAGATATGAGACCTGACACAAATATTATATAATGCTTGTTTTTACTTGTATTGTTTTCTGTTATATATATATATTTTTTTTTCTCCCAAAACCTAGTTGAATTTAAAAGAGCAAAAATAAGAGGAGCTACAGTGGTAGTGAAGGTTTATGGCACATGGTAGAAAGTATTTTCATTGCAAAATGTATTTTCAGCTTGGACCTACATATCTTTAGCTCAATACTTACAATAAATCATACAGAGATAAGAATTCTGAAATATACAGAGATCAAAAATGCTAAGTGACACTAGGCTCTTAAACGTAATTGGAGTTGACAGATATAGAATGTTTGGAAAAGTAAAAGTGAGGAAATGGAAGATTATGTCATGAGAATCAGATTTCAGAATAAAACTCACAACCTTTACTAAGTTATTTTGGACTATTTGAATTCTTGAAGTAATTTGTCTAATTTATGTTACATTGAAAACATACTGAAGACAGCCCAACATGGAACAAAGAGAGGTTTATTTTACTCACAGCAAGGTCTGTTGTCACTATCAATATGGTTCTGGTGAAGGCATCATGGCACATGGCAGGAAGAGAGGAAAGAGTTACCATTACCAAGAAGGGCAGGCTTCCTGCAGTCTAAGGACACCCCTACAATGACTCTATGGCCCCCATTAAGCCCTGCCTCTGAAAAATTTCTCACATGTCACCATGGCATGGCCTTTGACCAAGTTTCCTAAACCATTGAGAGGATAAAGCTCACTTAAAGGACAGCCTGAACTGAGTAGTAAGAAATATATTTAGAACGTGGGTCAAGCTTCAGCTGATTTTAATAATGGTAAATCTATGACCACCACAGTGTTTTAAAATATATTGCCGGAACTTGGGTAGTGTTCATTATCTTAAGATATAACATTGAAACCGTCCTTGCAAAAAATTGACCCAGACTTGCTTTTGTGGCTTTTGGAGTATCTGTATTTTCTATGGATTTTGCTGTCTTACTCCTATGCCTGCCTTTATTCTCACATATTCGTCCTACATTCCTCCCTCTGTTCAAATTTCCCTATCTTGTAAGAACACACATGACATTAAATTACAAAACCCTCCTATTCTATTATGACATCATCCTCATTTAATAATCTATTTCTGCATTTAGTCTATTACCAGATGAGGTCATATTCTGCTGCACTGTGGTAAAGGACTATAATATATGAATTTGGGTAATGTAGTTAAACTTATAACAATTATGTCCTAGAAAATGATGGCATACTTGTCTATCTACTTGTTTTGCTATGCCTTGTCTTCAAGGTGAAGTCATCTCTCTGCTGGACAGTTTTGTTATTCTCTTTTTCCTGTTTTGTCTTTTTAACTATCATTATTAATTTCCTTAAGTTATGTTGTCAGAACATATTTCAAAGAAATAAAGCTGAAGCAGGTTTAACACTCTGAATATTTTTCTACATTCTTTTACTTTTCCCTGTTTCAAAGACCATACTGTATCATTGCTTCTCCATATTTGTCTTGTCTATTCTAGTCTCATTTCTATTATTATAAATAAAAGTATCTATTGCTCATACAACATGTTATTACAAGCATGGGATATTTCTTACAAGGATGTGATATTTATGTTTAACTTTCACATTTATACCTAAATTCACTTTTTTTTTTTTGAGACAGGGTTTCTCTGTGTAGCCCTGGCTGTCCTGGAACTCACTTTGTAGACCAGGCTGGCCTCAAACTCAGAAATCCGCCTGCCTCTGCCTCCTGAGTGCTGGGATTAAAGGCGTGCGTCACCACACCTGGCTCTAAATTCACTTTCTTAAAAATGCATTAATCAAGTAAAACTATTCCTATTGAGTGAATAATTCCATGACCCCATTGATCATGGGAAATAGGTCTACTTTATTTTAAAATAATTTAGACCTATGGTAGATTTAATTTAAGCCTGGTGATTTAGAGCAAGAAATTTTATAGACTATTTGTTCTTCATGGATTCTAGTTGTCAATTGTTCATTTGGTGTAAAATGGCTTAGTCATAATTATAGCCCTTATCTGTCTGTATGAACCAATGTTTTATAAGACATCTGAATTTTAAATCAATATATTGTTAGTGCTTTGCAATGTAATGGCTTGTGGGCACTTAAACTTGGAAGTGTAAATCCAAACTTCCTTGATGACAACAATGAGCTGAAGTTCTCATTTTTTAATATGCTCCAATTTATTGTTAAGGTCTTAATATTTTGGCTGATAATTTATTTCTAATTTTATAGCTGTAAATGATAAAAGTATTTGAGAAGATATCTTAAGGTAAAATGGGAAGGCTCTGTATTATTTTGTTCTCTTTCCACCAAATAACTGTACCATATTTGACTAGTCTGTGATGATCGGGAATAACCTTCTCTTGATAGCAAATCAATGAGCCCTTGGACACTTCGTCATTATGTAAGGACTATACATTCCTGTCTTGCCAAGTAACCCCAGAGACCAATGCCAACTGTTTTCATTTCTGCACCAGCTTTTATCTAAGGAAACTGGAAGTGATAAGGATTTTATTGACTTTACAGAAAATGTGGAATGGCTGTTCATAGAAAGAAGATATAAGAATTCAGATTGTCTCTGATTACTGATAATTGTTTCACACTTCATTTATAAGCTTAAAGTTTATTAATGATTTTCTATGGTTAAAAGATTGATGAAATAACTCCTCATTAATACCTGGAGATGCTAGTCTGTGAGTCCAATATATTTCATACTGCATGTTGTGGAATTCTTTTCTCAACATGACCTTGGAGTGGAGCATAAGAAAATCTTTTTATTACTCTAAACCATTCATATATATATATATATATATATATATATATATATATATATATATAGAGAGAGAGAGAGAGAGAGAGAGAGAGAGCCATGGGTTGCCAAATAAAAATTACAGATCCAGATGTGAGCTACTTCTCCCTAAGTTGTTGGTCAGAAATGTCCAACACTCAAAACAATACAGACTATTCCTATTAGTTTTTGTTACCCATCACAATTTGATGTGAAGTGCTTATTGCTGAAAACTCCACAGAGTTGTTGCAGGACATGAAGAAATCAAGTTACTGCTGACCCTGAAGTTTCCTTACAGCTGACTACCTTTTATAGTCATCAGGACAGTGGTATGTAGACTTCTATCTGAAAAAAAAAAATGTCACTAACAGTTCTACCCAGGTGAGCCTATGAGGTACAATATAAACAGAGGTATATTGGCTATGTACAATAGTAGCACAAATGCTGTAGAGTACATCCTGCTTAGGTTTAGGTCCATGTGTCTAATTGTGAACCTCACCAAGAACTCATGTTTTGTGTGTTCAAAATTTCCCCATCTGTAAACCTACTACTTAACCTCTGGTAAATGTATGTAATACTAAATTATCTTTTCTACCCATAGATTTGTGCAGCTTTCAGATCTCATTAGAGATGTTTAGCAATGGGATGTCCATATGGCCCCCTACCCGTGGATCAGTGGCCAGCAAGGAAGAGAAGATAGAAAAGTTGAGAAAATACAAAGTTCTTCCACAGAACTCACATACTCAGAAGGAGAATGGTTCCACGTCTCTTCTGAATGTGACAGGACCGCTGTACTCAAGAACTAACATCAACTGTGGTTGCCTATACAAGAGCTGCAAAAGATCAACACAGACAACAGTTACCCATAGAGGGAGAAAAGGTTAATGAGTTTCAACCTAGATGGCTAATGGCTTTTAGAGGTCAGAATCTATTTCTTTAAGAGTGTTACCTCTGGTAGGCCAGTTGTGCTCCAGTGATTGTCTCCACATCCAGGAGTGTATGGGCAGCACAATTTGGACTTGATTAGATACATTTTATTATTTTAAACAAAGAAGACATGAAATTGAAGATTCTAGGCAAATGCAGGTAAATATGGGAGGAGTTAGGGGAGGAAGATTTGGGAATGAAAAGGATACAATATATTTATGAAATTGTAAAATATTTAATAAAGTTTATAATCTACAACATCATCTTTTCAATATATACTGCTTCAGTTAATTTTTCTAGGAATCGGAAAGATACCTACCAGTGATTTTTTTTTCTCACGAGAGTAGAAGCTTTTTTACATAGAGAGGATATTCTGTGAAGAAACCAGGTTGCCAAGCAATCATGTCTCCTAGCTGTAATGCTAGCAGTTCCTGCTGTGAGGAAAGCATGCAGATTAAACAGGACAGACAAAGGAAGGACAAGACATAACAAGCAATGCCTATGACTTACTAGGATGCCCAGCACCCACACCCATTGACCTTCACAACAATTCGCTAGTTCTTCTGGTCGAATACCTTGTAAATATCAAGTCTGTAGTTTCTATTTCATTTGAGATATCCTTAGACTCCATACAGTGAGCACATATTACACAATCTTTGTGTTTTCTACTTGTACATACCACATAGAATGATAAACCTGACATGAGTGTTGGGATATGTCAGGACAAGTGTATGTTTTACTCTTTTTTTATTTGAATTTTTTTGTTTATTGTCTGTTTTTCTAGTTCGTGTGTACGGAATTCCTGGTCCATCTAAACTCAAATTTAACATTTGAAATCCACATGAGCAACACACCATTACCAGACCTTGTGTGACAAGTTATGAAGACTGCATTGATTCATTTACTTCCAAATTCAGTAAGCCTGAGAAATATTTACAGAAGCTTAAACTTCTCTCTTTCACACACAGGACCTTGGAGTATGCTGTCCATGGTGCTGAACATCTCAGGCAGGCCTCCTGTCCTCGGGTGCTCACTACAAGGCTATCCCTTTAACAGATCCTCATTTTCTTGTGTCCATTTGTCCTTGAGACACATTTATGAATAACGCGAAACCTATAACTTTGAGTTCTGCTGACAAAATTTCCTCATTGTAAATTCCTTGGGGAGTGAAATTTGTCAGCTGTGGCTCTCTAATGTCACCAGGGCTTTTTTATTATGATGGAAGGGGTGATAATCGTTACTTATTCACTGAACTTCTCACAGCCTGAAACTTGGAACAAGTATCTTTCCTCAATAATAACAAATACTGATTCACTCTCATCTATGTTTCTGACCACACTATGTAAACAGCCAAATGCTGTCATTCTCATTTTGCACATAAAGAAATTAGGAGCATTAAGTAATATGACCTTGATAACAAAGCTTTGTTGTGCTCAAGATCCAATTTTATCTGAGGCAATACGACTTTAGATACTGTGATATCTTATTTAAATTCTGTCTGTCTTTCTGGAAATCTCTGTATCTATCTATCCATCATCTGTCACCTATGTTTCATCAATATATGTATGTGGTACATGTAAATGCATAGAGACAAGAAGAAGATGTATAATACCACTGTCTGAAATTCTTAACTTTATTACCTTGTGACTGTCTGTCACTGATTTTAGAGCTAGGTAGGACACAGCCAGCACCATCCATATTTCACACTACCATTTCTCACAGTCTTGGGGTTGTAGAAACATGTGTAGTCATGCCTGATCTTTATTCTCTTTGGTGATGCTGAGTAGACGTGCTCAGGGTCACACACTTGCACATGAAGCACTATTACCTACAGGACTATCTCCCAAGTGAGGATCCTATTTGTGCTCTTCGTTACCAAACTGGATTACTTCTGAAGAAAAGAAATGTCCTTGGCAAGGTCTTGTAAAAATTATGAATTATATTAAAAGACAAAAACAAGCTCACAAGGGCTTAGTGGTAGTTTCTTTCTATTTCTTTATCGGAAGCTCATAAATACAGAGATAAACTAATGTGTTAGAAGAGAAGAGAATAGTCCATGAGAATGTGCTTCAACATTAAAGAGAGAAGAAAGATTTAACATAATCTGATGTGTTGTTCAGATCTAAGAAAAAAAAAAAACCTAGATCCATAGGAGCCACCATAAAATAGCATCGAATCCCACAGTGAAAGAACCTCATTAAATCTCATGTAATTATCAGGAAGAATACGTGTTAAAATGATGGTTATTTGAAGGCGTAAGTGTGTATGTGAATGAGGTTAGGCAGAGCTTTAGGGGAGAGGAAGTAATACACAAAGAGATGGTTGGAGTGATTTTGTAATGTGCCATTCAGATATTCCACTAGGTGATATTTAAAGAATGTAGATACTTATCTATACAAACTATACCTTGAATGGTTGCTTCAAACCAACAGCTCTTCCCTTGGACCGTCACTGGAGCATGCAGAATTACTAAGCTAAGGTGTTCTATTATTGTCCCAGGACAATGGCTCACCCAAGACATATTTTTTTTTTAGTGGTGAACATAGTTGGTCTAGTGTACTGTAAATTGTATTACCTCATGAAATCACATAGGCGCACTCTGAGTTATATTTTAACATAAGAGCCAGGCCTTTTAAAACTCAGTATTTGAGCCTTTTAGTTTATGCAAACCACTTCGCAGGCTATGCCCTGACAAGATGGCTTTTCTCAGAGGAAATAAGAATGAGGTTTCAAAACAAAAGAGTCGCTGCCCCAATTGATCTAGATTGTTCTGCTTCTATCACACTTCTTTCTGCTTATTAGTGGGGAAGGTCTAACCATGATGCCAACAAGTTTACAGAAATTACAAAAAAGGTATTTTTTCTTTATTTCTTGATAGTTATAGCATTTGTCCACATTCTGATAACTAAAATGCCCCATTTTTTTTATTGGTACAATCTTGACAAATCAGAAAATCCAGTATACTACTGCTTTGTGACTCATAACTATAATTTATACATGTACTTTGACATATTAGCTCCAGCATCATCAATATCTTAAACAATATTTTGATTTCAGATTCTTCTCTAATGCATGCATCCTTTCCTTACTAAAAAATTTCCAGTGCTCTCCACTTTTAACCTTGCAACTGAGACCTTATAAGAAGATTCTTACAGATGATTCTTATTACATATATTGATTTTATTCATGATAATTAACAGGAGGGAATCTGTGGGTAGTTTATTTTTTATGGCAAACTGATCAAGCTGGAGTTTTAAGGAACTCATTTCTGGTGTTGTTTGTTTGTGTTCTGGCACCAACCAAGGCAAGAGTAGAGAGAGCTGCAGACAATAGAATTCAGGTTATTGAACAAATTAATCTTTCCACTAGGTGGCAATGTTGATTCATCCACTCATTAAGTTTAAGGAAAATTTTATCTTTTTGAAAGCAGTGAGATGTGAGTTTGTTTTTTTTTTTTTTTTCCTTATTATTATTTTTTAATATAATGAAAATTCCTGCATAGGAAAAAAGCTGATTTGGGCAATTCTGAACTTGAAAAATGGGTTCTTCTTGCCACTGGAAGTGTTATAAATAAGTCTGTACCAAATATGTGAGTTCTTTTGGCATACAAACAAGAAGGGTGATGACACATATAACTTACATCTGGATTCAATAGGTTTAGAACAAGCAGGGTTTTCTCCATGTTTTTAATTGTCAAAGTCTCATTCATTGTTTATGTTTGGGGACTTTTGCATATACAATTTATAACATTGAAATACCTTCTACCTAGAATTGGCTTCTTTGTTAATCAGTCTGGAGTGCCTAAAGAATACAAATTTCCATTAACTTTTGTATCTATGTGGAGACAGACATTACAGTAGAACCCTTAGGATTTCTGAGTATTCTTGGTGGCTATTCAATAGTATGAGGCCTTGGTAAACCAGGTCAGATTGTGAGGTTGAATGTGCAGCAAAACAACCTTGAGGGATGAGGTAATGTCTTCTTCTAGCAAGCAGTGGATTTGCTTTTATTTACTATGACGTCATTGATCATCATCTCCCATGCTCACTCTTCCTTTCCTAGTGCACACATTTATCATGGGGCTTTCGCCCAGTCCTATTCAGAGTTTGGAACCTGAGAACTCTATGAAAATAAACACAATTATTTCTTTTGTCATGAGAATAAACCAACCAAACAACCAATTAACCAACCAACCAAACAAACAAACAAATAAACAAACAAACAAATCTCAAAAACCTCTTTCATCTGAATCAACCTCTCACTGGCAAAAATAGAGTATCTTAGAAAATATACAGGATTTTTACCTCATATTCTGTTGTCCTGAATCATTGTTATGGCAGAGTAGATTTTATTTCAGAATGGGTCTACAAAATACATTTCCTTGTGACTAAATTTCAAAGCCAGTATCATAGTATGTCTCAACCTGAAGTCATAGGGACTGAGCACAATGTATATACCTTGGTGGTTTTTCAAAAATATGTTTTCAAAGTACCTGCATGAATTAGATTGCTAATTATTACCACAGATCTGAACATTAGTCTTCTAATATTATCTAGCTTTTGTATATTATAAAGTTTTGCTACTCTGTTGAATTATGTTGAGTTAGTAGAAAACACCAGACAAACATATAGCATATCTTGCTTGCCTCTTTCCCTTAGATGTATGTCACAAGAGATACTCAAGTTCCCTCAGTTTTCTGATGTATATAGTGAAGAATTAAAAAATACGAACATTTTTGGGGTTATATAAATATCATGACAATTTGATGACAGGGTAGATATCATTTAAGTGTTAACTAGATTGCTACAAGTTGCCATGGAAGCAAACTGTGTGATACATTTAAGTCTGGCAAAAGAAAGAGAGTTAGAGTGAGAAAGAGAGAGAGAGAGAGAGAGAGAGAGAGAGAGAGAGAGAGAGAAGGAATTTACCACAAACAACCCAGTAAAACAAACAAATAAACAAAGAGTGAGTGAAAGGTTCAGGTAACAGCTTCTATATGAGTAGATTGATTGCACAGATGAGCTAGCAAAAGGTACCATGCTCAGAGATCCGAGCAGCCATAGGAGATGGTAAGTGTTGCACTGTGGAGGAGAGTAGAAAGACATTCTATATGGTAATGCTTGAAATACAACAAATGAAGAAGGTTCTGCTGCCAGCCTCTGTTTTTCATGATTGGAGAGAGGACTGTAGATCCACATAAAGAAGACTTTGGTCAGTGGATTTAAAGGGGAAAATGCACACTACTTTTTAGCCCTGGTATATTGAAAGTGTATATTATATGCCAGATAGAAGTGATATAGAAACAGCTAGATACACAGCTTCATGACACTGATGATATTATAGAAAATACAAATAGGAATCACTATTAAGCCAAAAAATGTAAGCAGAGAAAAGTAAGGCTCAAGATATGTTTGAGATAGTTATGGATACATATTTCATCCAATTTAAAATGCAGAAAGAGGAACACCCCTCCATTGTCGGTGGGATCGGAAGCTGATACAACTACTCTGAAAAATCAGTCTGGCTATTCCTCATAAAATTGGACATAGTATTACCTGAGGACCCAGCTATACCACTCCTGGGCATATACCCAAAAGATGTTCCAACTTATAACAAGGACACATATTCCACTATGTTCATAACAGCCTTATTTATAATAGCCAGAAGCTAGAAACAACTCAGATGTCCTTCAACAGAGGTACATGTGAAAACAGAGAAAATGTGGTACATTTACACATTGGAGTACTATTCCACTATTAAAAACAATGACTTCATAAAATTCTTAGGTAAATGGCTGGAACTAGAAAATATCATCCTAAGTAAGGTAACTCAGTCACCGATAAGTGGATATTAGCCTAAAGGCTCAGGAATATCCAAGATGTAATTTACAGACAATATAAAGCTCAACAAGAAGGAAGACAAAAGTTGGGGTGCTTCAGTCCTTCTTAGAAGGGGGAACAAAATACTCACGGAAAGAAACACAGAGACAAAATGTGGAGCAGAGACTGAAGGAAAGGCCACCCAGAGAATGCCCCACCCAGGGATCAATCCCATATATGGTCACCAAATCCAGATACTATTGTGAATGCCAAGAAATAATTTCTGGTAGGAGCCTGATATAGTTGTCTCCTGAGAGGTTCTACCAGAGCCTGACATATACAGAAGAGGATGCTCATAACCTACCATTGGACTGTGAATGGGGTCCCCAGTGAAGGATTTAGAGAAAGGACTGAAGGAGCTGAAGGGATTTACAACCCCATAGGAAGAACAACAATAGCAACCAACCAGAACCCCAGAACCCCCAGGTAGTAAACCACCAACCAAAGAGTACACATGGAGGGACCCATGGCTCTAGCAACATATGTAGCAGAGGATGACCTTGTCTGGCATCAATGGGAGGAGAGGCCCTTGGTCCTGTGAAGGCTTGATGTCCCAGTGTAGGGGAATGCTAGGACAGGGAGGCAGGAATGGGTGAGTGGGTGGTGGAGCACCCTCATAGAAGCAGGGGGAGAAGAATGGGATAGGAGGCTTATGGGTGGGGACTGGGAAAGGGGATAACATTTAACATGTAAATAGAGAAAATGTCACAAAAAGGAAAGAAATACAGTAAAGGTGATCCATGGAGTATCTAAGAATGCAAGAGACACCTAGAGAGATCTTACAGAAACCTTGTTGAATTTCTTGCCTGGTTTAATGATGTTTAGTATTTACAGACAATAAAGAGAAGAATAAATCATAGATTCTGATGTAATTTATAATGGGAATTCTTTATAGCAGAGAATCTTAATTTTGAATGAAATATACTAACAAGTACATTGATTCCATAGTAAGTAATTGTTTTAGCTCTTAACTTACTTTGATATTGATTCCTAAGTACTTTGTAATCAACTTTTCCAATAAGGTTTGCCATTATTTTAGAACAAATGTGATCTAACACTTATTCCTAGTATCTTATTTGATTTGGACTTTTAAAAATGGGCTTTTATTAGATTGCAATGGATAAATCACCCAAATATATTTCAGTTCACACTAGAGCATACTCTCTCCAAATGTTGGTAGTTTTAGTTCATTTAATCTACTTTTTAAAATTTTTATAACTTTCCCCCTGGGTGTTTTCCCCAAGTTTTATTTTAAGATATGGTTTTGTTGGTACACAGTTTGCACTTGCATTATTGTCAGTTTTATCTGAAATCGAGTTGAAAATTAAAACACACACACACACACACACACACACACACACAGACACACACACACAGTCACACATTTTCACACAGTCAATAAAGGCATATTCTAACAGAAAACAGTGATACAGGCCTGCAATTTTAGCTAACTGGTATGGTGAAGCAGGAGGATCATAGATGTGAGACCTATCTGTGCTACAGAATGTGCTCAAGGCCAGCCTTGGTAACTTAGAGATACCCTATATCAAAATTAAAAGGCAAAGGAAGAGGATTGGTTATCATTCACTAGAAAATATGTGTCTAGCATACTCAAAGGCCCTAGGTTGAACCTTTAGCAACAGAAGAACACACACACACACACACACACACACACACACACACACACACACAGAGAGAGAGAGAGAGAGAGAGAGAGAGAGAGAGAGAGAGAGAGAGAGAGAGATATTTTGCTAAAAATGAAAATATCTTGAATACATCTGGAACGTCAAAAAAATGAAGAGCATAACAGTTGTGAAAGAGGAAAAGTATTGATACAAGAAGGTACTTCAGAGGGGGAAAAGTGACTCCTTAAAAGACAATTGTCCATTTGGGGGATATAATTCTTTAGTTACATTTTACTTTCTATCCAGTTTATGTTATTAATGTAGATTGGAATCTCCAAGAAAAAAAACATTAAGAAAATAATGAGTCATTTTGCAAATCCCACCATGGCCTCTTCTCTTCTGACATCTCACATTCCCACGCCAGCCAGTGTGGCAGCTCCCTTTCACTTCTCACTTGCTTTCTATGATTTTAAAATAGCATCTCCTCCCTGTTAAAATGCCTTTTCCCCCCCTGCTTTCCTGTAAAAAATGTTTGAGATTACACTTCTCCCACCAATGTTTTCATCTTAATTTCTCTCTAATTTGTCAGCGATGTCAGGACAGAAAAAGTGCCATGCTCTAGCAATGAGCACCAGAGAGTGAGTGAGCTGTAAATTCCTTTCAATATCTACTTTAACCCTCCTCTCCTGTCATGTAAAAATAACCACAGCACCTGTTCATCTTTCCTCAAGGTTGGGGTGAGAATCAAAAGAAAGAGCAAAAATTCTATGGTGTCTCATCTGCAGATTACTGTGAATATTAATTATGTACAGCATTCACAACATCTAAGCTTTGTATAAAGGAGACTTTGAAATAAAATATATGTCAGTTTGTGATAATTATATTGCTATTATAGCTACTTTTTGGTTTATGCATTTAGAATATATTTGACTGAGAAAGAAAATGAGATTGCAACAAAGATTAGGAATTCTCTATCTACAAGGGTTACATACATGCAGAGTGCCTAGGTCCATCTCACTCATGTTCTCTGTTGACAATTCAGTCTCTCTGAGCCCCATGGTCCCAGGCTAGTTGATGCTGTGGGATTTCTTGTGGTAACCTTGACCACTCTAGCTCCTTAAAGCCCTGCCCCTTCCATAGGATTACCCAATCTTCACATAATGTTTAGCTGTGGGTCACTGCCTCAATTTACATCACTAGCTAGGTGAAACCTTTCTTACAACATTTATGTTAGGCTCGTGTCTGCAAGTATAGGAGAATATTATTGATAGTATCAAAGGTTAGCTCCCTCTCATGGCATAGGTCTCAAACATGACCAGTCTTTGGTTGTCCCATACCTCAAATTCTTCTTTATCTTTTACCCATGCACATCTTGTAGATAGGACAAATTGTGGGTCTAAGGTTAAAGTGGGAGCAGGGACTCTCTCTGACTACACTGCCGGTCTTTGGATCCCTTTCCACTAACTGGACTTCATTCTCTAGCTCAATAGAAGATGAGCCCAATCTTACTGCAACTTGATATGACAAGGCTGGTTGATATCCATTTTTTTGAGGATAAGGGCAGGGTGGATGGATGAGGTTTGTGAGGAGGGGCAAGGTGAGAGGAAGAGTTTGGAAGGAGAGGAGCGAGGGGAGGCTGCAATGGGAATTTAAAGTAAATAAATAACTTAATCAGAAGAATGACTTCTCCATGTTAGTTGCAATCTAGAATGACAATTTTCATTTTTCTGAACTCTGTATTAAATATAAGACATGACATCCAATCTGACAAGACATTTGATTCAGTAATTCCATAAGTACTCTAAGAATATGCATTATTATCACCCTGTGGTGATTTTAATATAGGCCATCTGGAACTCCATATTGATCAAACACTGTTATGATCTTGGTCTACAGAAATTTCTGACAATGATGCCCTTCAAACCTGTGTGCTTCTAATTCAACGGTATCCTCTTTCATGCCACCTCAGTGATTCAAGGAGATCACTAGACTTCTCTGAGTTTTGTCCCTATATTAATTCCTAGGGTTGCACAGCTAACTAAGCTGTGTAAATTTAGAGGGCATGATACCATGCAATCATCCCCTTACTGTTCCAGAAGCTAGCATTCTAAATTCAAGGTGCTACAATGCCTAATAACTATTAGAAGTCTAGAGATGAATTCTTCCTTGTCTATTTTAGATTCTCAAGGTCATGGGTAACACTCAGCAATTATGATTTTCAATTGGATAATTCTAGTTTCTGACTTCATCTTATGGTTTCTTCTCTATTTTTCCTATCTCTCAAAGTCCCATGCTGGACTCAGGGATCATCCTAATCTAATATCACCTAACATTTAATCCAATCTGCAAAACAAACAAACAAACAAACAAACAAACCCTATGTCCCAGAATAATTAATTATATTTAGTACATATAACTATTGAAATGAATAGCTTTTCAGTCATTTCAGTTCTGAAAGAGATATTCTATCCTTATGAAAATTGGATCATTGAATAATGATTAATTTTCATTATTAATTAAATTGGTAATTAATTCCATTGTTAATTTCATTAATAACCAAATCCATGGACTTGAAGACCTTTGAAAACACTCCTTGTTAGTTGGTGGTAGATAATTAGTGAATTATGTTTTCTTCTTTCTTTGTATGTATGTCTTAGCCTTTGGGCTTCAAACACAAATGTTCAAAACTTGTGTAACTGCTTATGATTCTCATTGGGAGCTTTGGAACAGAATCTAGCTTTCTTATTTTGGCTTACCTTTAATTAACCTGAAGTAAGGACAAAAAAAAAAAAAAATCTATGTTTTTAAAGGTCACCCAGGTTCTGCGGCTTTGCATCCAGGCACAGGAACATATTTCTCTGACTCAGAATTTATTGCTTCATTTGTGGAAATGAAGCTCTACCAGATCTTAATTGTAAAAAAATTTGCAGACAATGCAAAGTTTTATACATCTTAAAATATGCATGTATATCTTGAATAATAATGCCTGAAATTCAACCAAAATTGAGAGATACATAAAAATCTTACCCAGTTGCTCTTGAAAGAATATAATTTCACCTTTTTATTTTCAATGCTTAAGTCCCAAAGAGAATCTGTCTTTTTCTAACTTACAGTTTTATTTGCAAATAAAAAATGAGTTAGACAAATTTGCAACAATAGCCAATACTATGGCTTGTATCTTCTCAAGTCATTCTGCCTGTACTAGGCATTTTTAGTTAATATAATGAAACCTTTCAGTCATCTATTCCACAATTCTTCTCATGAAATAACTTTGGTTAATGTTGAATATGTTCCTCAGTACCTATAATTTGTCTATAATCTGGAAATGCCCCTTTTGCATCTTTGAATCTTCTACATCTTCTTTCTTACTGAGTAAGATTGATTTTCTTGTAGCCTAGTAAGCCTGTTGGTGTCAGAAATCTTCAGCATTACAGACAGCAAGAATCAGACTGACACTAATATTGCAGAGTATGTGATTCATTTCAACAATTACAGCACTCATCTGCTTCTGGGGTACCATGTCCTTTTGTCAGCATCAATTGTCACTCGTAGTCTGGAAGGAATGTAAATGACTGTGTAAAAGAACAAATTAGGCTTTTGTAAATGATATCTCCACTTAGAACTTAAAAAAAAGAACTTTCAGTTTCCTTTAGTGTCACCCTTGTGCTTTAACTCTGCCAGCTGTCTCTGACGCAGTAGTACACAAAGCAGCTATCTTTTCTTGTAGCAAGTCACCGCATA
Organism: Mus minutoides; assembly: GCA_902729485.2. Classification (NCBI taxonomy): domain Eukaryota; kingdom Metazoa; phylum Chordata; class Mammalia; order Rodentia; family Muridae; genus Mus; species Mus minutoides. The sequence goes on from LR751339.1 coordinate 83,450, forward strand.
TTTCATGCAGACTTGACTCATTTCTTTCTGGTCAACTTTAGGGCATCAGCTAATGTTTCCATGAGCTGCCAACGGTAAAATTAGGAGCTACTCTGAGAAAGTAATGTCTAGACAGATTCTTATATTCAATTTCGGAGAAACAGTCACTTGTTATCTGATGATATCACACTTCCTTCCAGAGAGTACTTCCTGCCTTATCACTGAGGCCATTGAAGATGTGGAGGTGATGAAAGTGGTGATTCTTAGTATCTGGAAACTTTATTTCAGCATAGAAACTTTAAGAAGAAGTAAAAATAAAAAAGTGTTGATTTATGTCAGATTATGACCCCAACTATTTCATTCCAGTAGTTAGGCTGTTGAAGGATATGTTTTCTAATATCTTCTTTCATGGTTGCTATACTCTCAACTTCTCAAATTACAGTTGTATCTTAGTTTCCTTTCCTGTTGCTATGATGATAAAAAGCCACACACCTCCAATTACAACCAAAACCAAAACCAAAACCAAAACAAACAAAAAAATCTTCAATAAAAACACCTTACAGGAGAAAGGGTTCATTCAACTCACAGTTGCAGGCTGCAGTCTATTGTGAAAGGGAATTTACAGCAGGTGTTTAAAGGTACTGGATATTCACAGTCAAGAGCAGAGATCAAGACATCAGCTCAGTCTTTATCATTCATTCCAGGGCTCAATCTATGAAATGGTGTGGTTCACATTCAACAAGGTGTTTTTTCCCACCTCAACTAACTGAATTAAGAATATCCCTCGTGAATAGTTCATCCTTTCATCTTATCTCCAAACTTTGTCTCTATAACCCCTTTCATGGATATTTTGTTCCCTATTCTAAGGAGGAATGAAGTATCCACACACTGGTCTTCCTTATTCTTGATTTTCTTGTGTTTTGCAAATTGTATCTTGGGTATTCTAAGATTCTGTGCTAATGTCCACTTTTCAGTGAGTACATATTTAGTGAGTACATATTTAGTCCATATTTTCCTCTTTTGTGATTGGGTTACCTCATCCATCCCATAATCAGCCATCAAACACAGACACTATTGCATATGCCAGCAAGAGTTTGCTAAAAGGACCCTAATATAGCTGTCTTGTATGAGGCTATGCCAGTGCCTGGAAAATATAGAAGTTGATGCTCACGGTCATCTATATGATGGGACACAGGGCCCCCAATGGAGAAGCTAGAGAAAGTACCCAAGGAGCTGAAAGGGTCTGCAACCCTATAAGAGGAACAACAATATGAACTAACCAGAACCCCCAGAGTCTCTAGATGCATGTGTAGCAGAAGATGGCCTAGTCGGCCATCATTGGGAAGAGAGGCCGCTTCTTATTGCAAACTTTATATGCCCCAAACAGGGGAACGCCAGGGCCAAGAAGTGGGAGTGGGTGGGTAGGGTAGCAGGGCAGGGGGAGGGAATAGGAAACTTTCCAGATAGCATTTGTAACATAAATTAAGAAAATATATAATAAAAATATCAAAAAAGAAAGAATATCCCTCATAAGCCAACCTAACCTAAGCAATTGTTTTAGAAACTTCCTTCTCATTTTCCATGACACAGTGTTGAGAAGAGCCTATAGTGACATCAACCAAAACTATCTCAAACTATGACTGTTATAATAATGAATTGTGATTATTTCATTTATTTGTCCTTGACACTTAACTATTTCTATGTTCAGTTATGACTATTAATGTAAATATGCCTGATCATGCCATCTACAGTAAGCTTCAGAGAAAAATAAGATGGCAGAAATGAGGAGGCATGAACCTACCAAGAAAGCTCATTCTGTGAAAGTACCAGTAATAATCTATCAGTCTTCTACATGGATGTCTTAAGTCTGATATACTTCAAGAAGACTATGGTGGCTCAATAAATCCAAACTTCTGAAATACTGAATGTGAATCACATATCAGTTGCATCCTTTTTCATGATATAAGGTTGATAGGAAGCTAGTGTTCCCACAAATCCCTTGAGGGACAATAAATTATTAACTATGAATAACAATGTAACCAATCAAGTTATACTCTGGAAGCTGATAGGTCAGCATTAGAGCAAGAAGGCAGATTAGAAATGGACATATACAGTTGACAGTCTCTAATATTATCTTATAGACTATAAACCCATTAAAGAATACTCTTTCTTGAGCAGTAATAGAAATGAACACACAATAAACGTTTATGTTTTCTTCTTTATTTTTTGTTTTCGATTTTAGCCAAATTATCCTTATCATTTATTTCTTGGTTAATACAGGGAAGGACACAGGTACACTGTTAACTAACTATTTTGTTCCTGACTCTAACTTGAATGACTAGAACTGTAACCTTGAATAATGAACACGTTAAGGGAAATCAACAAAACTGTTCAGTAAATAAGTTATCTCCTTTTTCAAAAATTCATTTATATTTGTGTGTGTGTGTTTGTGTATGTGTGTGTGTGCACATGAACACATGCGTGCAAACACGTGACATGTGGACAGATTACCGTGAGATCCAGAAGAGCATGTCAAATTCATGCACATGGTGTTATGGGTGATCATGAGAATCCTTGCCTTTGCTTTTTTATTGTTTCATATTATACAGAGACAACTATATACACTAAGAAGACAAACTTTTTTTAGTGGAAAAAGACAGTTTCCTTCACATGTGATCTGCTAATAACTAAAGCCTTTCCTGTCTTCATCATGCCAAACTATGCCTGTGACTGACTTTCTGAATCTGCTAGCAAAAATGAGACTTTATTAACTTTTTGTTGCTGGTGCTTTTGTAATAACTCTGGTCATAACAAGGTATATTAAAACTCTAATTGTTTGTTGGTATTTATACTTATTGATTAGACTTCCATACAAAAATTTCCAGTTTGGGGGTAGAAATCAGTTTTTTTTTTTTAAATAAATGATTACAGACATGAATTATATCCTCACAGTTTTCAGCCAAATTTTCAGAGTTTGAGTTTATTTCCAAGTTGTAAGGGCAAGAGAATGGCAGGTTTGTGCTCATCCAGTCTTACATGTCAGTCACACAGCTTTTCTGTTACCTTTCTACTAAGCTGAAATCTTACCATTTGTGGGTAAATACCAATAGGACTTTCCTTTTCACCATTCTACTGACCAGCCCTCCTGTATTCAGAATTCACATTGTATTGAGATACCAACTACTCGGGTTTTTTTGCATTATCAGAAGGAGAAATATCTGATGAGACATTCAGAATCTAGGTCCTGATGGAGAGATCTGGGTGTTTCCTATTTGTCAGTATTACAGACAAAACAAAATGACACAGTGACACAGAAAATTTGAGGTTATACAGTAGAATACTATTTAAGACAATACTTGGATAATGCCATCAGTGAAATATTAATAAGCAGTTGGAAATGACTCATCTTAAAGTAAAAGTAAAAGCAGTGTGGCAAAGAAATGTGGCAGGGTTATTTGTATTTAAATACACTTTTTTCCCCCCTCTGATCATTATCAAACTATTTTGCCACCAATGGTTGCACTTCTACATTTCCCAGATCTATCTTTCAGGTCATGGCTATATATCCTACTCTCGATGTGAAAGTACCATCTTACCCATATTAAAAGAGTAAATAAAGGAGATTAATTTCTCAAGAACTGTGATACAAAGCTTGTCCTTCCTCTTTCATTTTTTTTCAGAATGAATGGTAGACATTTTTCAAATGACTATAATTGAAATAAACCCACCTTTCAAGATAATATTCATATTTAGAGATGCAGAACTACTTGGGATGTAATATAGGGTCAAGTGATGACTAGGGTGTTTTTCACAATCGAGTGTGAAGATCTTTATCTGTGGTTTTCATAGTAAGCAGGTATTAAGGGGCTATAAGAGCTGTGCTAGTTCCAAAATCCTCCAAAATGTAAAACTTGTCTCAAGCAGTGGGAAAGATGAAATGGCATGTCTGACTATGCAGCCTGAAGAATTCTCCTCAGAGACTTCTCAGGTATAGCTAGGACCTTGATGTACACCATAGAAAAAATTTTCAGGGCAAGTCTATGTCAAGTAAAGTTGGATACTCAGATAGATTTAAGTGTGTTTTTTAAAGAAAAAAATGTCCTTATGTGTCTTAAACCTAGCTACATAGTTGATTGTGTGGTTTTAGAGATTACATCATTCAAAAGAAGTCCTTTAGTACTCTAGATCTAGTAAAGTTTAAGACTCACACAAAAATAATAAGGTAATGTACATTTTCCACTCATCAGTAGGATATTATTGATAAGCGAAGCTGCAAGGTAGGCTTATAAAGTACCTTGTACAGGCTTCAAGATGAAAGAAATTCTTTTAAAGATAAAAAGAACTAAGGTTTAAATCAAGTTTTGTCCTTAATCACGATTCATTAGCTTTTATAATACTCTAATTTGAGCATACTCTCGGAAGAGGGAGTATAGCCTTTATGGAAGTGGTTTTTGTAGGGTTTTGGTCAGTGATATTTTAAATTAATTATTAATTAATTTACTTGCATTCCAAATTTTGCTTCCTTTCCTGGTCCCCTTCCCAGAGCTTTTCACCCCATCTTCCTCTCCTTTGCCTTTGAGAGGGTTCTCACCCCCAATCAAGCAACCCCTTTCCTGGGGCATCAGGCTCTACAGGATTAGGCGCATCCTCTTGCACTGAAGCCAGCCATGTATGCTCTTTGGTTGGTGTCTTATCCTCTGTGAGCTCTGAGAGTTCCATTTAGTTGACACTGTTATTCCTATGGGGCTGCCATTCCCTTCCCCAGTCTAATGGTTGGCTGTAAGTATTTGTAAGTATTGTCTCAGTCAGCTTCTGGTAGAGGTTCTCAGAGAACAGCCATGCTAGTCTCCTGTCTGCAAGCACAGCATAACATCATTAATAATCTCAGGTTTTGGTTACTGTCCATGGAATGGCTCCCAATTTAGACAGGCCACTAGATGGCCTTTCCTTCAGACTCTGCTCCATTTTTGTATTTCTTTCATATAGGAACAATCCTTTATCAAACATTTTGAAGGTTGGTTGACGATCTTATCCAAAGTTTTAATCCTCAAGCTGAAACAGAAACATAAATCAGACATAGAGGGAAGGTATTCTCTTTTATTTTCTTATGTATTCTTACATTGTACAGTTTTGTCTTGTCTCATTGAATGCATAGTTTTAATAATAATAATAATAATAATAATAATAATAATAATAATAATAATAATAATACAGGCAGCTGGGTTTAAAAATCAGAATCTCACTTCTAAAGACAAGCAATATACAATGGGATAAAACAAAAAGAAAAAGTGAAAATCCAAGCAGTGGTCATGAATGGCAGCTTGGTCTGCTCTGTAGGTATCTGGAGAGGCTGCTAGTAGGGGCTTGGTTTGGAAGGCAGGGTGGAGACAGCAGGTGAAGAACTAACTAGGAGAGGATTTGGAGTTAGATTGGAATTCCTTGCCATATTTCCCAATATTGTTTACTTTTGTTCAATATTTTTCAACACTTTTAAAGTATGTCTGAACTGAGACAAATTTATTGTAATGGTAATGGAATGAAAAGGTAAAAGTTATTAACATAAACGTACTATGTATTCATACATTTAAGAAAACAATACTTGTATGATTTGAATGCTTATGAATGCTATAGCATATCCTACTTTTAGCTGATATGTTTCTATACCTTCTATTTAATAAAATCCCAAATTACCATTCAGGTTTCATAATGTAAAATGCATTATGTAAAAATGATGGCTTGTAATCTATTCAATTGTGGCTCCAAACACTGTAAAACACGAATCACTCAAGCTTTAGAAGGAACCAGAACTGAAATTCTACTAGAGAATATGTTTTCCTGAGAGACTGAAACAAACAGTGAGTTAGTCTGGGTCATTCCAGTGAAGATTTCAGAATTAGGAAGCAGGCATGAAAAGGCTGAGGTTCTCTGAATGTTTCTCTGTTCAACTTTTATTCAGTTCTGACCTTGTGGAAAGCTCCTCACTTTCTCTTCTCTTTGCTCTTCACAATGGAACTTTTTGTTTCAGAAATGTTTCAAAGAGGAACTATGGTTTACTGCCTCAAATAGCTTTTGGAATGAAGCAGGATATGAATTATTAAATAAATAACATCAAATGCTTATAGTCTGAAATAAAAAGTATTAAGGGCCTAAGATAAAAATCTTTCTGTTCTTGTTCTAATCCCTAAGAAGAAATTTTCCTGTCTGATTCCACTCTATCATTGATGCTTAGAATTACAAGGATATTTCATTGGCATGAAAACTTTATGGCCATGGGCTCATAATGAAGCTGGGTCAGGATGGGTGTATAAGCACGACTATGGAAAAACATTAGTAAAGTTTTTATTTTCTTCTCTTTATGGAGCTGATTAAATCATGACTTAAATTTTATTGAGACAATTTCTAATGTTCACTGAACATTTTAGGCTGTGAGAGTTGGCAATGAAAAATAAGTGAACTACTTTTCCTACCCTTGAAACTAAACACATGAGACTTTTCACAACTAAATCTAGAAGGAAAATCTATGTTGTGAATACAGTTATCTAAAAGTTAATATAGGGATAATTAACATAAGATTCCAAGTTGCTAACTAATTGTACCATGTTTCGTTTTGTTTTAAGTAGAGCTTGCATATACCCATAGTTTCTGTTTTTATATTTATATTATGAATGTATTTGTTTATATTTTGTAGAAATATACAATAAATATAATATAATTAACAAAATATAATATAATTTAGTATGATTAGTAACACAAGTGACAGCTCATGCTAGCAAGGATGTGGAATAAGGGGAACACTCCTTCATTGCTGGCACAAGAGCAAACTTATACAACCATGATGAAAATCAATAAATTGGTTCCTGAGAAAGTTGTGAATCCACCTACCTCAAGATGGAGCTATACTGCTGTTGTGCATATACCCAAAAGGATGATTCTCCTACTACAAAGACACTTGTTCAACTATATTCATTACAGTTTTATTCATAATGGTCAGAAACTGTAAACAAACTAAATATCCATCAATAGATGAATGGATAAAGAAAATGTAATACATTTACACAAGAGAGTATAACATTTTCAGGCAATTGGATGAAACTATTAAAAGTCATAGATAGCCCAGACTGAAAGAGATAAATATGGTATGTATTCATTTATATGTGTATATTTACTGTTAAGTAAATGATAACCAAATTATAATAATCCATAGACTCAGAGAGGTTAGATAAAGAGAAGGCCCATATAAGGGGGACATGAACCTCCCTGATAGGGTTCCTCCTACCAGGATAGATTTTAGATAGAATAGATTTTACACACAGACTGTGGACCAGTGGCAATGGGAACTGGGTGATCAGGATGGGAGGAGATAGGGAGAAGTGACAGAGTATTGGGGGGGGATAGGTGAAATTGGGGGACACTTGGGGGTGATGTGAAAATCTAGTGCAGTGAAAATTTCCTAGAATATATGACAGTGACCCTAGCAAGGACTCCTGATAATAGAGGATACTGAGTCTCACCACACCACCTCTTGTTACCAGGTGAGGCTTCCATTGGTTGGACTGGGTTGTATGTGAAAATCATCAAACAACCTAGGTTGTTGCTAAGACAAAGGGTTGCTTTTGACAAACTGACATCAAGGTACTATTGTTGAGAACATCACCTACACAACTCATTGAACATGGAGAAGTCCATTTGGTGCCTACATAGAGCCTTTAGCCCTACATTCTAATCTCTTTGAAATAAGAATGTACCTGCAAGCTGCTGAAAGAGAAACATGGACATGAACCAAGCCATACATACACACACACATGAACCAATACACACACACACACACACACACACACACACACACACACACACACACACACACATTCCTAATGATATTCTTCTCTACTAATACATCAGTGTCTTTCTTGCCCATCATCAGAGAGGCCTTTTCTGGCAGTATATGGGGACAAATGCAGAGACCCAAGACAGATAATATGTGGAGAGAGTCTAAATGGGAGTTTTCCATCAAAACCCTGCCCTCAGAGATTAGGGAATCCTATAGAAGAGGATGCTGAAAGATTTCAAGAGATAAACTGGGTGAAAGCCAACAGGAGAACAAGGCTTCTGAGTCAAATAAGCAAGGTGCATATGAACTCACACAGACTGAAGCTTCAAGTACAAGACTTATGTGAGTCTGGACCATGTCTTCTGTATATATATATATATATATATATATATATATATATATATATATATATATATATATATATATATATATATATCAGCTGATATATATATAGTTGGTCATCCAGTGTGACAGATCTCAGGGGTCCAGGGTAATTGAAGCTGCTGGTCCTCCTACAGGGAGGAGCTGTATTAAAGGGTTGCCACATTAAGAAAAGTGAGAACCACGGGTATAGAAGATCATGTTTTCTTGGTGTACTCATTCCTCTTTGAGTCATATAGTCTTTCTACCTCATCTTCCACAGGGTTTTCTGAGCCCTGCAGAGATGGACTCGATTGAGACATCTGCTTTAGGACTGAGTATTCCAAGCTCCGTCACTCTGCATAGTCTTTGCCTCTGATTCTCCATTAATTCCCATCTGGTAGGGTAAAGCTTCTTAGGTAATGACTGAGCAGGACTCTCATCTGAGCTTACCAGGATGTCACCAGCAGTCATTCTATCGCTACTCTTTTTCCTTACAGTAGTATTTAGTTTTATTCTTGGTCCCTGGGCTGTCAACTGTTAGGTTCTTAGTTAGGTATGGGTTCCATCTTATGCAATGGACCTTAAATCAAATCAAATCACGGTTGGTTAAGCCTACAAGCTTTGTTCCACCTTAGCATATCTTGTAGGCAGGAAACCATTCTAGATCAATGGGTTTATGGCTTGGGTTGGTGTTTTCATGTCCTTTGTAATACTGTGCAGAGTACCTTCCTGTACCTATAAGTTAGAGCATAGGGGTGAAAGCTCTATCTTGTACAAGCTCAACATCCCCGCCCCCCATTCACTGAGTTGTGTAGGGGTTGTCATCAGCCATGTGCCATGTTGTCAGTTTGTGGAGAGAAATCTGTAATCTTGACAACAACCTGAGCTGTTTAAGGATTCCTATGCAACTTGCTTGACCAACAACTCAATTAGATGTATTCAGTCTAGTACTGGAAGCTTCCTTTGATGATAAGAGGTGGCCCTGTTGGGACTCAGTCCTCCACATTATTTGGTGACTTCATTTAGACAGACTTTATATATGAATATATTTTTATATTTCTATTCTATTAGTTTTCTACAACACAGTCTTTAATTTCAGCTGTCTTTTCCCTTATCCCTCCCCTTTGCTCCTCTTACCTCAATTTCTTCTCTTAATCCTTCTTTTCAAGTCTCCTCATACTGTCTACCCATAGCTATTTATTCCATTTCCTTCTCCTATGGAGATCTATTTGTCCTCAGCCTAGTTCTTACTCTATACATAATCTCTGTGGTTATACCCATTGTAGTGTGGATATCATATACTCAAAAACTAATATCCACATAAAAGTTAAGACATGACTTTTTTTTTTTTTTTTGTCTTTCTGAGCCTGGGTTACCTCACTCAGGATGATTTCGTTCTAGTTCTATCCATTTAACTGTAAGTGTTATAGTTTTATTTGTTTTAAATCTAAGCCATATTTCATTATATAAATATACCACACATTTCTATTTGTTTTTATGTTGAGAGACAGCTAGACTGTTTCCATATGTGGGAGATTCTGAACAGAGCAGCAATGAACTTGTTGATCAAGTGTATCTGTGGTAGGATGACACAACTTTTGGATATATGCCCAAGAATGGGAGAGCTAGATCTTGAATAGATCAATTGCATTTTCTTGAGGAACTGCCATACTGATTTTTATAGGGGGTATACAAGTTTGTACTCCACTAGCAATGAAGGTATTCCCCCCCTTGTTCTACATATTCTCCAACATGATCACTTATTTGTTTTATTGATCTTAGCCATTCTGATGGTTGTGAAATGAAATCACAAAGTCATTTGAATTTCCATCTTCTTGATGAGAAAGAATAATGAACATTTAAATGTTTTTCAGTCATTTGAATTTCCTCTATTGAGAATTTTCTATACAGATCCAACCCCATTATTTTTCTTTTCATATAGGACTTCATTAACTCAGTAAATAAGGCCAAACATTGACAATTACAATCCTATGAGAATAAAATCTTGCATATCAAAGGAAACCGTTTAGACAAGATAAAAGACTATCAAATGGAAAATAATATTTGCTAGCTATATGTCTTATAAAGGATTAATATTTATAATACACAAAACCTCAAAAGTTGAAATAACAAAAGTCAAGCAATTTAATATAAATGTGTTAACAAAATAGAATTTCAATGTCAAAAGATGAAATACAAACAAATATGAAAAAGTTCAATTTCATTATCTCTCAGAAGAATGGAAATTAAAACTGCATTAAGATTCCCTCTCACCTCATTCAGAATATCGTTCTTTAAATGTGAGTTGTATTCACCTGAAGTAATTCTTATCTCTAAGGTTTATAGCCTCAGTCTCCTAACCTAGTCCTATACCTGGAAACTTCTAGTTACCCTATTATTTAAATCTAGAATATTTCCTGCTTCTGAGACTTACTGTTGAATAAGCTCACTATTTCTAGTTCTTTCTAAGCTCTGACTGATTCAATTCAACTGTTCTGATTCAAACTCCTCTTCAAGTTCAATCTGACTTCTCTCAGCTCTTCAGTGAATTGCTCTGCATGGCCTCATGCTAAGTTGGCAATATGTTCTCTTTTTCTAGTTCCTCCCATTCTCTGGCTCATTTGATCTTTACCTATGTCTAGCCTGTTCTATCTTCAACTTGTCTCTGTAAAACTCTTCATGTAAAACTGACTCTTTTTCTCTCTTTTTCTGCACTTCCCTCTTAAGTAGCTTCTGTTTCCTCTCTTCTTTTTTTTAAAAGTAAATACTTTTAATAAAGATTATTAAAGATTTTTGACAATTTTGTTATAAAAGTATTTTAAAAGATCATTTGTATATTGTTTCCTCTCTTCTTAAGAGAGTTAGCAATATTCCATTCTGTCAAATCATTCTCTGATTTGTTACTTTGCCACTCAATTAGACCTCGCTTTCAAATATGGCATTTCATTCTATCAACTAGCTGTACTTTCATTGTTTGGGATTAAAGGTGTGTACTAAGGCCCTGTCTGTATTCCATCCAGAGGAATTAAAGGTGTGTATTAAGGGCTGAGTCACACCACCACCAAAAACATTTTATCTATCTATCTATCTATCTATCTATCTATCTATCTATCTATCTATCTATCTATTTGATAAGTCACCAAGAAAACACATAAGGACAAATTCTGATATGTAAGGTTATGGATAATAGGAGATTTATATAGTGTTTGTTGGAAGGTAATGTGGTCCAGCCAGTGTGAAAACCAATATGGAGATTCTCAAAAAATAGATATCTAGTATATAGTCTAGCTATATTACTCTTTGGTATTTAAAATAATGTATTGCAGAGATATTTACACAGTGCCTAGTCACAGTATCTGATTTATGGGGCCAACATAGGCATCCAACAACAAAGAAATAAAGAAAATATATGTACACAATGGAATTATTTTTTTCAGCCAGAATAATAAATGAAGCTATGTCCTTTACAGGAAAATGGATGCAACTGGAGATGATTGTATTAAGCAAAATATGACAGTATTAGAAAGACAGATTTCACATGCTTCTTCTCATGTACGGTTTCTCAATTTTATATAGACACATAAAATCATACCTGTATAGCTGGTATAAAACTAAAAGGGAGATTGTCTAAAGGAACCAAGGGGATTATAGGACAAGTAAGGGTAAGAAACAGTAGGGAAGTAACAAAGGAAGGGAACATGGTTACTACACAATGTATACTTGTTAGAAGATAGCCTTGGGAAACAGTGTTATATATAATGACTATACACAGAGAAAACAAAAATAAAACAAAACAGATTTGTCTTGGGAAAGGTTTTGTCAGACATGTCAATTTAGATGTCTCTCTCTACATATACTCCTTCCAAATAGATGTTTTTTATCTTTAAATTATTATTATTTATTTATACTCCCCCTACCACCATCCCTCATCCACCCCTCCTCCCCCTTGCCTCCAAGAGGGTGTTTCCAGCTCAACAGGCTCCCTCTTTCCTGGGTCCTCAAGTCTCTCAAGGATTAGGTGCATGATGCATCTTTCTCCCACTGAGATCAGATCAGGCAGTCCTCTGCTATATATGTGCCAGGGGCTTCAGACTAGCTCGTGTATACTGTATGATCGGTGGCTCAATTTCTGGGAGCTCCCTGGGGTCCAGCTTAGTTGAGATTGCCTGTCTTCCTATGAGGTTGCCTTCCCCTTCCTTTTCTTCAATTCTTCTCCTAATTCAACCATAGAGGACCCCAAATTCAGTCCAATGGTTGGGTGTAAGTATCTGTGTCTATCTCTGTAGCTGCCAGAGGCTACAGGTTACTGGGTTCCTGAAAGGAAAGCTGGGGATGGATGGGAACAGCAAGAGAAATAAGGAACCAAGACAAAGTTCTCTGATCACTGCTCAAAATTTAATGCTTGGCACTTAATATATATGGGAAAACCCAAGGACCTCTCCCTTTGTTTCAGCTGGGTTCTGTTGCTTGTTTCAGCTGCATTGAGTTGCAAAGTAGGCTTTTCAGCAGCTCAGCTGGGCAGGCAGTTCTCAGTTCTCTGGTCAGGAAGATGTAAATGTAGCAAAGCCAGACTCCTGGCTCCAGTGTCAGAGACTTGTTCAGGCAGCTCAAGGCTGGGGGAGGGGAGAGACACATATTTCAGTCAGCTGCTGGAAGAGCCTCTCAGAGAACAGCCATGCTAGGCTCCTGTCTTCAGTCTCCTTTCTGTTTTCGTCCCTGTAATTATTTTAGACAAGGACAGTTCTGGGTTAGAAATTTTGACTGCGGGTTGGTGACCCCGTCTCTCCACTTGAAGGAGTCTATCTACTGGAGGTGGACTCTTCCAGTTCTCTCCCCCTCTGACTAGCACCTGTAAATATATCTTTTATTTGCCGGATGTAATGGCCATTTCAGAGGCTGACTACTGGATAAGCTCACCCTTACTAGTTCTTTCTGAGCCCTGGATGACTTGTTCAACTCAGCTATTGTTCAAAAATTGTTCCAAGATGATTGACTCAATCTGGTTTCTCACTGAGTTACTCTGCTTATCCTCAAACTAACTCTGGCAATTTGGCCTAATCTTCTGGCTCCATCTTATTTTTCTGGTTTCATTTGGCTCTACTGATATGCACTAAACTCCAGGGCACTGCATTCACTGCACTGACTCCCAACTGACACAACTCCCAATTCACTGACAAAAAGACTGAAGAGTACTGACTCACTCTCTCACTTTAATGCTCTTACATAGCGTTTCTCCTCAGAGTTGGGCTTATACTATCTCTGACTCATTCTGTCATATCTTTGACTGATTCCTCATGTTCTGTGCCCCTCAGCTAGAGATCATTGTTTGGGAGTAAAGGTGTGTATCAAAGGATTCCAGCCAGAGGGATTAAAGCTGTGTACTAGCTGAATAACACAGACTTAAAAGGTCTTTGGATGTGATCACAACAGCCACATTGCTGATTTAAAATTCCTCCACAAGTGCTATTTATTGAAGATGCTGTCATTTTGCAGTATATTTTTGGCTTTATTAAAATAAAATATTCATATATTTACTTATATTAGGGTTTCCATGGCTGTAACAAAATACCATGACCAAAAAATCAAGATGGGGAGGAAAGGGTTTATTTGGCTCATAGTTCCACATTGCTGTTCATCACCAAAAGAAATCTGGACAAGAGTTAAAATAGGGCAGACTCCTGGAGGTAGGAGGTGATGCATAGCCCATGGAAGGATTCTGCTTACTGGCTTGCTTAACATGGCTTGCTCATCCTTTCTTATAGAACCCAGGGCCACCAGCCCAGGAATGGAACCACCCACAATGGGCTGAGTCCTATCATCAATCATTGATTACAGCCTGATCTTATGTAGATATTTTCTCAGTTAAGGTTCCCTTCTTTCAGATGAGTCTAGATTGTATGTCAAGCCATTCAGGTTTATGTCTGAATCTTCTATTTGATTCCGTGTCTGATTTTTTTTCTATTGTTCTTTTGTGTCAATACCTAGGATATACAATCTCAGAGCAAACCTCCTGATTCTCTGGCCCTTGCAATCTTTCTGAATCCCTCCTTCATAGTCAACTTCAAACCCAGAGACCACTGAGCTAGAACTGACCAGAAAATGGCACCTCCCTGAGGACTACCAGAGGTACTACGAAAGCTTCCAAAGAAGAGATGCAACCCATAACAAGTTATCTGAATTTTACACAGTTGAGTATGATTATTGATGGCATTTCTTCTCCAGCGCCCTACATACCTTTAAAATCTTACTTGATCAAGAGCAACCCCAAGTTTCTTTTGCTGAAAATAGTCATTTAGAAATAGTTTTATTTGGTACATTCTAAATATCTGTACAGATAAATCATCCAGTCTCAAAGTTATCAACATTTTGTCAGATTTATTTTTTAGCCCACATCCTCCTCACTTTTTAAAGATATTTTAAATAAAATTCTGGATAGGATGTCATTTCCCTAAAAATTATTCAGTGTGGACTTAACAGTTAAAAGCAACGCATTGTACCAAAGTCCTTAACAATATTAATATACTTCCATATTATAAGGAAATCAAGTATCTTAAAGCTATTTTGCTAGCACATATACGCTAATATCAGGATCCAAGTAAGGTCCATATGTTGCATTTTTTGTTGCATTATTTCCTTATTGATTTGATGGAGACACTGGAACATTTATTTTTATCTATCTCAAATTTGGTTTATTGTATCCAATGATGTCATTTATCTTATCTAACTGTCATTGACAAGGCCTGTACATTGGTAGTTAGCTCTATAGTCTTAATTAGATTTAAGTTCAGTTTTGGAGGAGCCAATAATATTTCTCACTGCCTCTCATTAGGGGGTCACAGTCTCATATTTACTGATGTTTGCATTGCTGACTGGGTTACAAACAGAGTCAAGTAATCTTTTTTCATGAATGTCTGTGTCAAATTTCCTTCAATGTTCTTAGTAAATCGTAATTTTCAACCTTCATTATTTCATTAGGTGTTACAAGATAGTAATAATATAATTCGATCAATCCTTTTGCATTTATTAGTGGGGATGCTTCATAGAACGATTTTCACACATCAACTATCTTCTTATCATGAAATGAAGTTTGCGAATGACAGTATAAATGATTGATTTGTTCCCTTTATTATTAAGTCTTCAAAATAATGAGTTTCTGTCTTAGGAACTTTCAGTGCACATCCATATGCTTCTTTGGAAGGCATGTAAAATTATGAATTCAGGGTTCTCATATGTTTGTTATATTTTTACAATATAAAACTCCCTTGTTTTTAACTATAAAGTTATTTTTTATTTAATTTTGAATATAAATGTGCTGGATTTATAATTACAGGTTATTTTGTATGTGTGTATTTTTTTATTTAATTTATTCTTCTCTCATACAGCATATCCTAACCACAGTCTCCACTCCCTCCGGTTCTCCCCCTTCTCCTGACCCTGGCTCCCCTTTCCTCCAATTCTACTGTGCTTTTATTTCCCTTCAGAGAAAATCAAGCTTCTAAGTTATATCAACTGGACATAGCATAAAATAATACAATAAGGTTAGGCATAAAACCCTCATATCACGTTTGGATGAGGTAACACACTGGAGAAAAAAGGTCCCATGAGAAGGCAAAAGTGTCAGAGACACCCCTACTCATATTGTTAGGAGTCCATCAAGAAACCCAAGATGCTGAAGGGGTTTGCAGCCCCATAGGAGGAACAACAATGTGAACCAACCAGTACCCCCAGAGCTCCCAGGGACTAAACCACCAACCAAAGAGTACACATGGAGGAATGTGGCTCCAGCTGCATATGTAGTAGATGGCCTTGTGGGACAACAGGGAGAGGAGAGGACCTTGGTCCTGTGAAGGCTCAATGACCCAGTGTAGGGGAAGGCCAGGACAGGGAAGTGGGAGTGGGTGGGGTTAGTGAGCAGGGGGAAGGGAGATGAGATAGGGGGGTTTTAGAGGGGAAATGAGGAAAGGGGATAACATTTGAAATGTAAATAAAGAAAATATCTAATAAAAATATTTTGAAAAAAAAAAAAAGAGAGAAAAAAACAAGTAAACAACCATAGCACTTACATAGAGGACCTAGCACAGACCCACAGGCATGCATGTTTCTTTAACTCTTTACAAATTTATATACTTCCTTCTCCTGCCATACTTGCACAGTGCCTCATCCACGAGCATTTTGCATGTTTCAAGATTTTCTTTGCATTGTTTTTTTTCTCAAGTATTAGGTGTTCAATTCTAGCTCTGCTGTCATGGTGGGGACTTTGAACTTCTCTGACCTGTGATATGGTCGGTGTGATAAAGTAGTGGGAGATTTTTGTCTATTAGTACTTCAAGTATTTATTGTATGCAATAATCTTTTAGCACTACTGTGAAAATGCTGCAAGTCTTGAAAGTGTCCCGGGGAACGTGGGTGCCCTATTGTAACATTCCTGTCACATTTGTTTTTCATTGCACTCTGGTGAGTTCTGCTGATGTACCTTCAACCTCGTGGAATTGCTCTTTTGTCATTGACTCCTCTATGGCTAGTTATCCCACACACTCTGCATCCATGATTGATGCTTTCTATATCTCCATTTCCTTTGATTGTGGTGGTTTTATCCATATATTTTAATTTCTAATTATAATTTTTTGATAATTTCATACATGAGTACTGAACTTACATCATTTCTATACTTTTCTATAATAATCCCTCTCCATTTCTCTCAAATTCACCACCTCTTGGTCTTTAATCACCAGTTTGTATGTGGCTGTGTGTAGGTGCCACACATACATGTGTCATATGGAGTCTTTAGACCAATAACTATCAGGAGTCTTCCTCTACTACATGTCATCTTATTTTGAAATTTTGTCTGTCACTGAACCTGGGACTCACTCATCAAACAAAACAACTGGCAGCAAACCACAGGGACATTTCTGGTTTTGTGTCCCCAGTGTTGGGATAAAGAGATGTGGTGACATGCTTATCTTTTTACATGAGTACTAGAGGTCTGAATTCAGGTTTCCAGGTTTCCACTGGAAATACTTTACAAACTGAATCATTTGCCAAGTGCACATAAGATAGGTTTGATTTACAAAGTTATGAGGTCCCAATGTTAGATGTTGAAACAATGAGAAAATATGACAAATTGTTTATTTTAAATTAATTATCAAATTTGATATTCTTGTTTATGACATCGTAAAGGAAATAAAGAGAATTATCAAGACAGCAATTTTTCTGAGCATTGTAATTTTACAATATAGATATAATAACAGATAATTCATACATGGGCATGTCTTTTGATATTCCCTTCTGGAAAATCAAATATATATGTCCTTCTTTTGAAAGTGAGTAGTCTCTATGAGTTCTTAAACACTAATAATAGAACATAATAGACTTAACATTTTCTAGGTCTAGCTTGATATCAACTGGAAGTTATCATGCATGTTGCCAGGTACTCTAAGAGAAAACCTGTAAGTAAATGCCCTGTAATAACAAGGGGAGAAATGAGAAAAGGGAGCTCTGCTGGGCTCAGGGTTGTAGCCTTCTATTGGGACTGTATTACATACTTACCCAAACAACTACTGAAATCCACAAGCAACTCTAATGTATTTTCACTCTAATTTGAGAACCCTATACAATTTCTGAGTCACCAATCAGTGAAACACAACAAAAGAGATGGTTTAAGGCATGAGTTTTAGGGGTGAACTATTACCCACACATATAATATGGCTCTTCTTATGGAGACTCTATGAATATGAGCTCACTTAGATATTTCTGAAGTTAATTACTTATGATAACTTATAAAAGTAAAGAACTTCGTTTAAGTGATTAGGATACCTTCAAAATATTATTCGTGTCAGTATAATTTACTGTCCTCTTTACCTAGTCACTGACTCGTAGGTTTAAACTTTTACTTGTCCAAACTGAATTCTACTGTCCTTTATTTTCTTGGGTAGATGGTGCCTCTCTCTGTACCTTACAGTTTTCAAAATAAAACACCCACAGTACAAAGACAACCTAGAATGATTTTTATTATCGATCTTTATAGTTTCCATTTCCTGCTATATTATGCCTGTAAATCCTCTCTACAGATGATCCAAACAAGAGGAAACCGTTGTGAAACGCGGATGTTTACTGTTCCAAATTTACCTTACTAATCACTTTCTACTACTAGCTCTAAATAACCTATTAAAACAGTGCATACCCTAGTTTTCATTAAGAAAGCAAACACATACTGAAGGCTTTGTCCCCAGAAGTCCTACCTTGAAGCACATACAATGACTGGGAGAACAGATATATAGAAACTCTAGCCCATTGTGGTAAATAGCATTTTTCCTGGGAGTAAATGTTTACTTATTGGCAAATGAATGTTTGCTGTGTTTTGGGTCAAAGGATTCTGGCACAACTCAGAATGAGTGTATTTGTTGGTGGGAACAGTTGTCTGTAATTATGACTGTCACTGGAATGAAAAGAGGAGGCTTGTTTTTGATGGAGCAATTTTCTATTTGCAAGAGATAATCTAAGGGAAACTCAGGTATGAAATCAAATAGTCCAAAAGATGGTCGTTTTTTTTTTTTTTTCAACTTTTTGTTACATATTTTCTTCATTTACATTTCAAATGCTATCCTGAAAGTCCTTTATAACCTCCCCCTCCCCCCCTGTCCTGCTCCCCTACCCACCCACTCCTACTTCTTGGCCCTGGTGTTACCCAGTATTGGGGCATATAAAGTTTGCAAGACCAAAGGGCCTCTCTTCCCATTGATGGCCAACTAAGCCATCTTCTGCTACATATGGAGCTAGAGACATGAGCTGTGGGGGTACTGGTTAGTTCATATTGTTGTTCCACCTATATAGGGTTACAGACCCCTTCAGCTCCTTGGTACTTTCTCTAGCTTTTTCATTGGGAGCCCTGTGTTCCATCCAATAACTGACTGTGAGCATCCACTTCTGTATTTGCCAAGCACTAGCATAGCAAGTTTTCTGAGATTTCTGATACTGCAGCAAGATCATGAGTCTCTGAGATTCAGCAAGTAGTATACTTCTAAATCTTGATTTTCCTAAGAGATGATCTCTGTATCTTTCCTTATAGCATTCATATGAATTTCCGTTTACAAAAACACTTTGTGCTTGTTTTTAAATTCATACTTATTACCATCCAGAGTGGTAAATTGTGCCTGTTAATGTTAGATGATCAGAACAAGAAAACAAAAAACAAAACAAAAGAAAACAAACAAACAACTGCAAAACATTGTGACTTCTCTGTGACTGGGCTAAGCCTGAAATAATTCTTTTCTTTCCAGAAGGACAAAATAAAATCAAGTCAATGAAGTGAACAAAAGTATTTTGCACATCATAATGAGAAGAAAAATTATTTCTCTTGTTATTCTTTCTCATTTTTATTAGTTGAGAGTTTTAAGCTTTATAAAAATGGGTTTGATCATATGCAGAACCTTAAATCTTCTAGATCTACTTTCTTTGAAAAAAAAACGTTTTTGATGCTAGATTATTGTGCCCCACCCCCCTGAAATCCTTAATCCCCTCTTTTGCCAAGATAACAAAGTATCTATCAGCTTATTCTTTGGTCTAGAGTTTCTATTTCTGTTCAATGCAATGATAGAATAAAAACATGAATGCTCATCTTTTATTAAAATTTTCTTAGCATGCTTGGTGTGACAACATAAAAAGTAGGATCACTTTTTTAAAGGACAAACTATGTTAGCTGTTCAAAGATTTCAAGACAAATTGATAGGAACAACTGAAAAATGTAAGACATAGAGAACAATGTCCCCCTAAAATGTAGGCATCTATATATAAAGTGTAACTTCTCTTCCAATGAAACTTGATCAATAGTTGGAAAGCACTTCTTGAAATATTAATGTTATGGCTGTCAGAATGAAATACAATTTACCTTTATCAAGGAAATTTGAATGCCAGTTTTCAAATGACACACATTAAAGATAAAAGTACACGTGTCTCAACAGAACTTATATCCCCAAAGTAATAGTCTTAAGGGAAATATGAATATTTTTCTTTTCCTGGCTTCTGTCACTTTATTTGGGGGGGAAGGGGACTTTATAGTAGGTCCTCAACTAGTCACACTGCTTGGTGACATTAGTCAGTAAGAATCAGGTCATAATCATTATCTTCTAAGATTAAGAGTGGAAGACTGTGTTTTTTTTTCTTCCAGTTTCATCTCTTTCTACCTCCCTCCCCTCCCTCCCCGGAATCAGAATTCTGCTCCTGAGTGCCCTTCTCACTTACTGTCACACTGTCAAGATGGGGATCCTGTGATGACTTAGCCAACTATCACTCTAATTTATATATCTCCATCACATACTTCACCCAGCCCATCAAGAATTATGATTTACTAGAATAAAGCATAGTAGTAAAGCTCTGTGTTCTGTGCTCTTCAGTTTCACAGAATCCTCTGCCCACTGCAGGCTAACGACCTTGTTTCCTCACATCTTGCATAGGAGAAAATGTTATATAATATAAAATTGTATATATATATATATATATATATATATATATATATATATTCTCAAATTCCTTCTCTGTGTGTTTTCTAAATAGGCAAGCATGGAATCACAGCTAGCAGAAAATGTTTACTGGTAAAAAAAAATTACTAGTTTGGTTTATAGATCATAGGAACATAAACTCTCAGTAAAGAACTACATCGGTGGTCATTTAGCTGATCTTCTTTGTTTTGGTTTTGTTTTGTTTTTTGAGACAGGGTTTCTCTGTGTAGCCCTGGCTGTCCTGGAACTCACTTTGTAGACCAGGCTGGCCTCAAACTCAGAAATCCTCCTGCCTCTGCCTCCTGAGTGCTGGGATTAAAAACCTGCACCACCACGTGTGATACACTTTTAATAATATAATATTAGTATAAGTTGAGCAAGACCAAAGTGATTCTACTTTTTATGTTGTCTCACAAAGCATGCTTACATTGTTCAGAAAATTGTTGAAAATTTTCAGTTTTTTCTTTTTAAGTATGCTTAGAACTTCTCAAACTTTTTTTATATACATCCCAAAATGAATGCTAGGATGTGTTTTTTTAAAAAAAAATTAAATGAGATTTAATTTATATCTTAGAGGGCTTAGAAAATTTTATTTTCAAACTGTTAGAAACAGTATGAATATGATTTTTACAATTGAAATTTTTTCTAAAGTTAATTTCCTTCATTACTCCTTTCCTATGCCATTCATTTCCCTAGGAAATTTATAGAAACCCATGGTAAGTATCATTGTTGATGGTACTGAGCAACTCTGTCCGCCCACAATGAAAATAATGAATTCACACTTGTTTGTTCCATGGAAGGGGACTAAAGATAACTGCCTCTGCTGGAAATTCTGCTGATGCCTGGTTTGCATTGGAAAAATGCACAAATATAAAGAAACTGTGAAAAGTTCCTGTTAGATAATTAGAGCTGTAACAATTCTACTTCTATGGCAGTAAATGTTTTTCACAGTTGCCATATTAAATTAGCACAATTCTTAGTGGTGAAGGTAGGGAAAAAATTATTTTCTTAGCACAATCACTATGAGAACAAGACTTGAAAGACCTGTTTGTTTTCAAAGTGTTTCCAGGAGCTGAAGATATATAGAAGAAAGAGAATTCAAGGGACTGGCTTTGTTTTTTTTTAGAAGGATAAATACAAAACATAGCCTTCCCCTCAAGTTTTCCTAAGCAAAGTCTGGGGGTTGTTGCAGGGGTAGTATGTCTTCAACTAGTCACACTGCTTAGTGATTTTAGTCAGTAAGATTCAGGTCATGATCATTATCTTCTAAGATTAAGAATGGAGGACTGTCACTGTCACACTATCAAGATGGGGCAGGAATAGAAAATTTCTTTTTTTTTTTCAATAAGGAAAGCAAATGTCTTATATTTGTATATTTTCTTATCATTTCTGACATGCAATTCTCTACATTTCCATACTTTCTTCAGGGAGTACCTTTCTGACATGGAAATCTCCCTCTATTTCAAAGGCAGAAGGATGTCAAGGGTATATAAGCAAGGTTTGGGGGCGTAGTGAGAATGTCAGTAAGCATATTGATTACTTTTTTTTTTTTTTTCTGATTTAAAGAAACAAAACAGAACAGCAACAACAAAAACAGACACCAGATGGTTGTGTGATGCCGCAGAGGAATAAAAAACAAATCTATCATCTACTCCAGTTTTGGTGCACATCTAGAAGCCTGCCTATATAAACTGACAGCATGAATACTCCAAGATATATTTGAGGGGAAGGCTTTTATTGTAGATATAAAGGAGAGTACAGGTAGGGGCGTCTGGAAGAATCCAAAGGAGAGAAAGAAAGTAGTAGACTGACCTAGCCCAGCAGGCCATGAAAGAAGAGAGAGGTGGAGGAGCATGAAAGGAAGAGAAAGGGATTACCAAGGGAGACTAGACTAAGAGAATGCACAGCATAAATGCCAGGGTTATAAGGACAGTGAGAAGTTGGGAGCAGGTTGGATGAGAAAGTCCAAGAATTGGAGAAGTTTAGGGTAGGGGATGTGGTGAGAAGAGCTGTGACAGGATGTTCTAGAGTGCATTCTATAGTAGTCATTTGTGATGCGAGGAGCATTGGAAGACATGCATTATGGTATGATAATAAGCACGACACATAGATAGCCATTTGTCCCTTCTGAGAGTGATTAGGAAATGGGTCCTTTGGCAGACAGAAACAGGCCCCAGAATTTGGAGAAGTAGACTTTCCTTTGGATGTGATACAGCAGGCAGAGCCATCCAGGATTTCAGATATCAACCACCTCAATACGCCATGCTTTACTAGATATTAGATGCCTTAATACCAATTTCAAATTATTTTTACATTGATTAGTGTTAACCGAAGTTCCCAGGAAAACAGACACCTTTAAGAAGACCTAGTTCCAGTTCTTCTCAAAGTATTCAACAAAATAGAATCTGAAGGTACACTACCCAATTCATTCTATGAAGCCACAATTACTTTGATACCTAAACCACATAAAGACACAACAAAGATAGAGAACTTCAGACCAATTTCCCTTATGAATATCGACGCAAAAATACTCAACAAAATTCTCGCCAACCGAATNAGCATATGCTGGAACACAGGACTCCCAGGGTAGGAGCTAGAGAAAGTACCCAAGGAGCGGAAGGGGTCTTCAACCCTCTAGGTGGAAGAATAACATGAACTAACTAGTTCCCCCTGCGCTCATGTCTCTGGCTGCATATATGGAAGAAGATGGCCTAGTTGGCCATCATTGGGAGGAGAGGCCCCTTGGTCATACAGACTCTATATGCCCCAGAACAGGGCAAGGCCAGGGCCATTATGTGGGAGGGGGTGGGTAGGGGAGCAGGGCGGGGACGCGGGAGGGTAAGTAAAAATTTCTGGATAACATGTGAAATGTAAATGAAAAATAAAAATTTAAAAAAAAATAAAAAAAGAAAAAGAAAATTGAACCTTCCGCAAGGCTGATTACCTGATGAGGATTATGATCGTGAAGCCCTCAAATTGTGACAAATGCAGAGAGAAATTTTCTTTGGTTATCTTAGCTGCTAACTAGTCACTTATCTTGCACTTCTATGTAAAGCCTAGCATTTTTGCAGATGAGTAGATCTCTTTGAGATATAACATCATACCCCTAGCTTCAACCAACCAGAAAAGGTAAATAATACTGTGAGAAAGCTTCTAAGACCCTTTGTATAGGTTTCCTCCTTCCCCTAACCTGCTACCTTTGTGGTTTCACCAATGCATTAGGAAAGCCGTCTGATTTATAATTGTTTTTGTTCTGTTGCTACAAAACCTTCGTTTAACTCTTGTCATGTTGTAAGATGGGATTTGGAACAACCTAAACCTGTGTTCCAGAGTTTTATAGTCACTTAATTGTACTTGATTCTAGAATATCCCCTCATAGTCTCTTTGAAGGGATAATCTTTTATTTTCTGCTCTCACTTGTTTTAGGTTTCCTCACTAGAGGAAACACATCAAAATATTTGACACTTTGGGCTTTGCTAATCAGATTCACATAAAACAAAACATTGTTTGTTTGTTTGTTTGTTTGTTTGTTTGTTTTAATTTGACTTTACTTTTGGAGGCAAGGGGTTGGGGAGTAGGTTGGTAGAGCAACCTACATGGCTCGCTTTTAACTGGTTCCATTCTATATATTTCTTCTTTCTCCCCTCTTCCTTTCCCCTTTCTTGCTCTTCTTTCTCTCTGTGTGTATGTTTTATGTTCAAACTGGATTAGATGTCAAGAGACATTTGACTGTTCTAATTTCTTTTGTTTTCTTTTGTTGTTAAATTCTATTTACCAGTCAGGCATTCAAATACCCCACAAACAAATCCAGGAGATAAATAAGCAACTCATGGGTTAACTATAATTTATTTACAACTTAGTGACATTTTCAAGTAACAGCTGTATTTTTTTTCATTGCAGTGATTTTATACATAATTTATATCTTGTTTCTTAGCCTAACAAATGTGTTTCCTGGAGATAAGAGACCAGTTTTCACTGTTTGCTCTCTATATAGTGAAACTTTTTTGTAAAGGCTGAGAATATCACATATGACATATTAATCTTTTCCCTTTTAATTGTGCATTTAGACTCAATTTTGCATGCTAAAATGCCGGTCTTTGTTTTGTGGGCTGTGATTTGACTTTCAGTAATTTATTACCATAACATAGAATTATTCTTCCTTTCTATAAACACACATTCATATTCTTCTAAATTGACAATTTAAAATAAATGGAAATCTAAAGTCTTAATGATGTGAAATAAAAACAAATGCAGCTTTAACTGGATTTCCAGGAGTTTTACAATCTTGCTCCGAAGTTTTCATGCTTTGGGACTTAGGTACAATTCAACCATTTAATAGTCAAGCTCAGGAAGAAAATTTATGAAATGTTCTCTCTCTATTTGGCAGAAGATGGCATTGGAGAGTGGAGGAGGCTTAGATAAAATTTCCTATGAGGCACTGAAACTTTAATAACAATCGTCAGCCTGGGTTTGTTTTTATAACAGTCTAGACTTGATATAAAATAATGCTTTTATAAAATTTTTTAAGAAACATAACTGGCTAATAATTTCCATACTTAATGTACATTCTAACAGGTGAATGTGTCCTTGAACTATTTTTTTTCTTTAGAGAATTTTATTTATTATTATTTTTAAAATGACCTTTATAAAAAAATTTCCTGCTGTTATTGCATTTAATTTTTTTTATTTTTTATTTGATATTTTCTTTCTTTCTCTCTCTCTTTATTTCTCTCTTTCTTTCTCTCTTTCTTTCTCTCTTTCTTTCTCTCTTTCTCTCTTCTTTTTTTTAGGCTTCTGTGGCTTTTAGTCTTGCATGTAAACCACTGGGCGGGGGGAGGGGAGGAGTCTTGATGGTGGGCACCCTAGAGATTACACTGGAATTCTGAGGACTCCAGACACTAGCTGGGAAGTCAGGTGACAGAAACAATGATTCAGACCAGTCACATGATTACAAAGCTAGGTCTCCAGCAGGGTTTCTGGTGATCAGGTATGGACATCTAAGGAAGTAGTGACATGGGAGGGGCATGCACTGGGCTGGCCTTAAACCACCTTGATGGCATCAGGGACAGAGGACCTAGCAGCTGGTGGCTCCGGGGATCTCCAGTCCATGATTTACTTGGCCAGGGGGCTCTTGAAAGACATGCAAGCAAACTTGACTTTGCAGCCCAGCTCTTCCTCAATTCTAAGGATCTGATAGTACTTGGTGCTCAGATCCACAACGGGCACCAGTCTTGATCTGCCCAGTGCAGAACCCTACCACCAGGTTGGCGATGAAAGTGTCCTATCTCCTCAGATCGGTGGGACACCATGATGCCCCAACCATTGGACTGGGCCAGCTCACACGCCTGTAGAGACTCCATCGCGGAGCCGACCTGGTTCACTTTGAGCAGGAGGCAGTTGCAGGACTTCTCTCCCGCGGCCTTGGCAATCCACTTCAGGCTGGTCACTGTGAGGTCATCGCCTACCACCTGGATGCCCGAACTAGCCGTGAACTTCTGCCAGGCATCCCAGTCGTCCTGATCAAAGGGGTCTTCAATGGATACCATTGGGTAGTCCTGGATAAAGGACTTGTACAGGTCAACCAGCTGGTCCGGTGTGATGAACCTGCTGGGGTCATCCGGAGACTTGAAGTCCAGGCCATACTTGCAAGACCTGTAGAACTCGGAGGCAGCCACATCCACGCTGATGACAATCTGGTCAGTGTAGCCGGCTTTTGCAATTGCAGCCTTAAGTAGCAACAGTGCTTCTTTGTACTCCAGGACGTTAGGTGCGAATCCACCCTCATCACCCACATAGGTGGCGTTCTTCCGGTACTTCTCCGTGATGACACTCTTCAGGTTGTGGTAAACCTCTGCTCCAATGCGCATGGCTTCCTGGAAGCTGGATGCCCCCACAGGTAGGATCATGAACTCTTTCATGGCCAGCTTGTTGCCAGCATGAGAACCACCATTGATCACATTGAAAGCTGGGACTCGCAGGATGACTTGAGAGTTGCCAGCCAAGTCAGCAATGTGACGGTAAAGGGGAATCCCCTTTTCTACGGCACCATCTTTTCAGACAGCCAGGGACATTCCCAGGATGGATTTTGAACCAAATTTAGATTTATTCTCGGTGCTGTCCATCTCAATCATCAGCTTGTCAATCTTCTGCTTCACAACATTCACTTTCTTGCTTGCCAGAGCAGCTGCATTAGTGTTAATTGATGTGCTCAACAGCCTGTGAGACACCCTTGCTCATGAAGCAGGTCTTATTATTCTCTCAGAATTCTAGGGCCTCGTAGATGCCAGTGGACACACCGCTGGGCACCACAGCTCAGAAGAGACCTTTTGTTGTGTACAGATCCACCTCAACAGTGGGATTCCCACGGCAGTCAAAGATCTCTCTGGCAAGGATCCTGAGAATATATATGGTGAACTTCTGGCAGTAGGATCCCTGCGAAGGAAGGATAGAAGATGCTGTGGATACCAAAGAGAGCCTTAAGGACAGACGCGAGCGCGACCTTGTACTGGAGCAGCACTCTTAATATTTTTTTATTTACATTTCAAATGTTCTCCTCTTTCCCTCCGAGAACCCTAATCCCCTACCCACTCCCCCTGAGCACCTACCCACTCACTCCTGCTTCCTGGCCCTGGCAATTCCCTATACCGGGGCATGGAGCTTTCACAGGGCTAGGGGCCTCTCTTTCCATTGATGACCTACTAGGCCATCCTCTGCTACATATGTCATGCGTCCCACCATGTGTTTTCTTTGGTTGGTGGTTTAGTCCCAGGGTGCTCTGGAGGTACTGGTTAGTTCATATTGTTGTTCCTCCTATGGGGCTGCAAACCCCTTCAGCTCCTTGGGTCCTTTCCCTAGCTCCTTCATTCAGGATCCTGTGCTACTTCTAATGGATGGCTGTGAGCACCCACTTCTGTATTTGTTGGGCACTAGTAGAGCCTCTCAGGAGACAGGTATATCAGGCTCCTGTCAGCAAGCACTTGTTGGCATCCATAATAGTGTCTGGGTTTGGTGGTTGTATATGGAATAGATCCCAAGGTGAGGCAGTCTCTGGATAGTCATTCCTTCAGTCTCTGCTTCACACTTTGTAATTTCTTCCATGATTATTTTGTTCCTCCTTCTAATAAGGATCGAAGTATCCACACTTTGGTCTTCCTTCTTGAGTTTCATGTGTTTTGTGAATTGTATCTTGGGTACTCTGAGCTTCTCAGCTAATATCAATTTATCAGTGACTGCATATCATGTGTGTTCATATTTCATAGATCATGATAAAAATTATTTTTATCTACTAATGTTTATTATTATCATCAAATAAACTACTATATACTGAACTTTGCAGGAGTTATGCATTTGAACATAGCTCAGTTAAATGCAGTATGCTATGAATCTTTGTAATAACCACGAGAAGCATACATTCCTACTTTTATAGATGAGAAATTAACTCTCAGAAGGGCTGTGGAACTCATGACTGGTTGTATATATTTTTTAATACTGGACTTGAACATGAACCCAGTTTTATAAAAAGCTGTTTTCTTTTTCTTTTAATTTTTAATTGTTATTAGAAAATTTTCTGTAATAGGTTTTGATCATATTTGCCCCTTCCCCAAGCCTTCCTTTTTCTACCCCTGCTTCTGTGGACACCCAACTTTGTGCCCTTTTTCCTTTCTTTTCTTCTTCAACACATCAAGCCTAATTTGTCTTACCCATATATTCTTCTATGTTTAGCCTTCCATGGTTACCTTACCAGCCACTGCATGTGTAATGTATTCTTAAAGAAAACTGATTTTCCTTTTCCCAGTAGCTAATAATTGCCAATAACTCCTTGGCTAGCTAGGGACTTTGCCATAGTGTCAACTTATACAAGAGCCCTACACACTCAAGCCAGACCAAAACTGCTGAGCTGTTTCACTCAGTCACATGGCTTTAATTGTAATTTAAACGCATAAACAGTGAGCTGTTATCGTATCTCCCTCTCCAAGTTTTCTCTCATGTCCTTCAAAAATCAACTTGTATGTTGTAAGGCCTCCTTGCATTTACTATGTCTGTGGCACGCTGTATCTGGTCTCAGTTGTGCTTTGCAATTATGAAGCAAGACTCCATGACCCTCTTCAATCCCCCATATTTCATGCTTCCACAGCTACTGCCACAGAGACAATACTGCTAAGTTAAAAGGAACCCCTTCAGCATAGGCTTTCCTTCTTTAGGTAAATTTAGATCTTTACAAAATAAAGCTTCAGGTGGGTAGAATTTGGCTCTCAGGCTACCTTTCCTCAGCCCCAGTGCACTGCAGGAGACATCTCTTCTGATTGATCTCTATCAGCTGCAGCTGCCTTATTACCATCAACCTCTTTGCTCTCCAGTCTTCCATTTTAAGTGCATCTTCATTCAGCTTTCATAGAATGAGCTGAATGAAGTCATAATCTTTGCAAAAAATCTCATGGGAACAGCCTCTGATGGGTTCCTTGTTCTCCAGTGTCTATATATTTTTTCTCACCATTCTTGTTTTCTAAGCTTCCTCTAAAATATCCTACTAAGTTCTGATTCTAGTATGTCAGGGCTTTTCTAGCCCCAAACTAGTAGACTCTTCCACACCTCTAGGACAGTGTGAATCAATTTCTCAACAACAAATCATTTGCCATGAATATATGCTAATATATCTTATTGATTATATTTATTTGGAGAATTCTGACCACTATAGAAATAGTTACTGGTATATAAATAATTTTAAGAAACCCAACAATAAGCAGTAAATTTTCTAATAATCTTTCACTATTGATGCCACTTGAGACTTCCATTTATGGTACACTCAGCTCCTCTAAGTATGACTTTCTGATTAAAAATGGCATTTAGCAACAGTAAATATTTAGAAGATAATTATACTTATATAGTATTGAGGTTTAATTAGAGATGAAAATAAGTAAGTTAGCATAATAGAGTGTGCTATTTAGGCTCCTTCAGGGAAAGTTTAAAAGTCTTTGTTTAGAAAAAAAATTATGGAATTGTGGTAATCAAATGGAGTTTTAATAAAGGTCTGGATGTTTGAGCAGAAAAAAAATTTAATTCTTTAATGATCTAATGTTTATCCCACATTTTCAGGTTTTGCTCACATTACTTTTTCTTTACTAGGAAAGCCTCAAAATAAGTTTCCTGGAGATCATTACTAAATGCCATTTCCTGTGTATTTGAAAGTTTGCCAAGCCATTTAGTATAGGCAAGCAAAGGTTAATTTGTAGGCTTTCTTAATGCCAAGGATAGAGTATTCCTTTCCAGAATTGTTTTTTAATGGATTTGGTCTAGGTAACAACCAGGTCATGCTAAAGTCAGCACAAGTATTAATTCATGATTCAAAATCAATGGCAAAGTAACTGGCCTTCATCTGGCTCTAGAATATAATTCAGCAGGGTGGGTAGGCACGCTCATCTCAGTCACCTTGACAATACAGGGGTAAAGGCTAGAAGACACAAAGTTCTATACCTTCTTGGGCTACATGAGATACTGTGACATAAAGATCCAATTAATCAACTGACTACATAAACAAAGAGAAATTAAACCTGTATAAAATACATATGTGTGATATCATCTTCGAGCAATCAAAACCCTTATAGACAAATTAATGGAAACATAATTGATATTTAGTGGATTTACTAAAAGAAGGGGGACCAAACATACTATATAATTTTATTAATAATAATACAAGTACTAAAAATTTTTTAAAAGATACTTAAGGTCAGAAAATATTTTGTTTAAACTCTTATGGCAATGTTTTAAAACGAAACTCTCTCTGCTTATGACATTTCTGACAGCATTGGCATGGGATTTCAACAAAGAGGTCTTCTAGGTTTTAAAGCTGTGGGCTGGCTATTTAATTTCTAATTAAATTCAATTTCCAGCATCAGCAGAGATCTCACTGATTTACTGTTCAGTACAGCAAGATCACCTCCTTTGTTCCAAACACTAAAAACAACAGCAGACTGCCAATCCATCATACTTTTGTTTGACTTGGCTACAAATTTAATTTGCTTAATTTCTCCTCAGATTTGGTGATGATGTCTGACATTTTCTGAGGATATAAGAACAAGCATCTCTTCACCACAGCTAGGGGACCTATGACGGACCAAACTTACGACCTCACCATAAACAAATGGGAATCACTGGGTTTTTATTTTTATTTATTTTTTTATTATTGTTATTATATAACAGAAATATGAGGAGTTACTTACTGGAGCATGGGTTACTTAAAGATATTTGGATCACTGAAAAGCCCATGTCCATGTGGAGTGATGACTCATGAAAACTGAGTCTCCTGAATGAAGCACAAGTCAGTATCTTCATCCAACCCATCAGCTGTCACTGCTTACATAAGTTTGGGAAGGTGTCTATGAACTTGTAAATTTTAAGATCTTCTTTAGACTTTTGTTGTTGTTTTGTTGTAAGGAAACATTAATTTCTAATGTGCGAATACACTTACCTTGGATATAATAAAGAGTTTATTAAGAGCTAGTTTACTGACTTGGAATTCAGAGCAAATGAAACAATTTGGATTTCCTTGTTTCTTTATTATACATTACAGATCCTTTATAGTCAGTATAGAGCAGATTTAGATAGTAGAATATTAGGTGGCCCAAAAGACAAGGATGACTTGCTCCTAAA
This sequence comes from Mus minutoides, assembly GCA_902729485.2. Classification (NCBI taxonomy): domain Eukaryota; kingdom Metazoa; phylum Chordata; class Mammalia; order Rodentia; family Muridae; genus Mus; species Mus minutoides. Next base: position 114,761 of record LR751339.1, read on the forward strand.
TTTAAGCCTTTATTGGTGAGACAAGATTCCTCCCTCCCTGAAAGCATCCTTTTGTTGTCCTTGGAAGTATAGCTATTAGTTTTCCACTGCAGCTGAAGGGCCAGCCTGCCTCTGACATGGAAGAACACAGTGTCACTGGAGAGGTCGAGACCAGATACATTCTCAGGTGAAGGATCAAAGCACTCAGCAGAGGTGGCTTCCACTATAAATGCTGCATGGGGCTTTTGCCAAGGAGACCACGAAGACCCAGGCTGGAGAACTGCTCCTGTCTAAAGGAAATACAGGGATAAAAAGTGGAGCAGAGACAGAGGAAAGTCTATCATTCCATATGCAGCCACCAAACTAATGCCAAGAAGTGCTTGCTGACAGGAATCTGATATAGCTGTGTCCTGAGAGCCTCTGCCAGAGCCTGACCAATACAGATGTGGATGCTTTCAGACAACCATTATACTGAGCATGGGTTCCCCAATGGAGGAGTTAGAGATAAGACATAGGAGCTGAAGGGGTTTGCAACCCCATAGGAAGAACAATATCAACCATTTCCCCCAGGGATCCCAGGGACTAAACCACCAACCAAAGAGGACACATGGAGAAACCCATAGCTCTAGCCACATACATAGCAGAGGATAGCCTTGTCAGACATCAATGGGATGAGAGGCCCTTGGTCCTATAAAGGCTTGATACCCCAGCCTAGAGGAATGCTAGGGTAGTGAAGTGGGAGTGGGGGTGGTTGGGTGGGGGAGCATCCTCATAGAAGCAGGGGAATGGGAATGGGATAGGGGGTTTGTGGATGGAAAACTGGGAAGGGGTAACATTTGAAATATATATAAATAAAATAACCTAAATAAATAAATAAATAAATAAATAAATAAATAAATAAATGAGAAAGAGTCCCAGAAAGGACTGTAGAGGAGTAAATTCCTTTTCACCTCACTTCTGCAGAATCATTGATAGGAGAGTTATTGTGGGACCAGAGACCTCTTAACTAGGTCCTCTCTCCCCACACATTTTACATCTAAATCTAAACTCTAACACACAATTAATTCAATGCAAAAGAAAGGGAAAATTAAAAAACAAGACAAAACGAAACCTTGACGTTGCTGTTCCCAGGTTTTCTGAGTTGGTGTGTTGGGTAAAGCAAAAGAGACTTAGTAACTGAAATCCCGGCTGCTTTGATTTCAAGTAAAGCTCTATATAGGGGAATGCCAGGGTGGGTTGGTGAGCTGGGGGAGGGGGGAGGGTATAGGGGGAAACCAGGAAAGGGGATAATATTTGAAATTTTACAAAAAGAATATATCTAATAAAAAAATTAAAAGAATGCTAACAGGCAATGATGGTGGCTGATTCTGTCTGTCCACTTGACATACCTAGCAAAGAGAATCTCCACTTGAAGAGCTGCCTCCATCAGAGTGGCCTGTTGGCGTGGCTGTCTGACATTTTCTTGACTATTAATTATGTTGTAGGCCCAGCCCTAGGCAGATGGGCCTGTGTATCAGAAAGGCAGTAGAATGTGACCTTGAAAGCAGGCAGTGGGAGCCAGTGGGGAGCAGTGATCTTGGCTTCAATTTCTGTCTTTAGGCTCCTGTCTTGAGCGCCTGCCCTGGCTCCCCTAGGTGATGACTGTAATCTGTGAGCTAAATAACTTTCCTCCTTGAAGAAGTGGCTTTTCGGCATGGCTTTTTATCATTGCATCAGAATCAATCTAAAACATCAATTCAGAGCTGGCTGTGGCTGAACGCCACCCCTGATGCAAACGGAGGATCTTAGCAGCTGAAGTTCATGCCCTCTTAAGTATTTGTGTAAAAGGAAATTTCTGTGATTCCTCATGCTTACTTTGTTTAATTTTTGAAGAGTTTTTATTTTTAATCTACTGCCTGTTTTAACTGGAGACATCTTTTGTTAAATATCTCTCCTTTAACTTGGTTCCAGAGCACTTGTTAGTTGACTTTCAGTAACCAAACTATCAACCTGTAGCTTCAGCTCCTGCCCGCAGTGTCTCAGGGCCTGCAGCATTCCCAGGGATGCTGGGTGAGCACTGGCAGAGCCCCTGCCATTTTGAGACTTTTGAGACTTTTGCCTACTGAGCTTATCAATTTTCCTTTATTTTATTTTATTTTATTTTATTTTATTTTATTTTATTTTTTCTTCTGATCTTAAGGAGTTTTCCTCCAGGATAAAATTATATGTGTACATTGTTATTCAACAGGTTATTTGTTATAACAACTCAGAGAACTGAAGGAGATACTCTACTTGGTGATACTGTACTACAGGGTGTGTATAGGGGGTAGAACTGAATAGGAAGCAGTACATTGTTTAATTCTAAGAGGGGTTGAGTTCAGTACCTTCAGTGTTACCTTGTCAGATTCTGCTACTCTCCTGTTGTATACCCATGCCTTCATTTACCCATTGATAGCTGGAGGCAAGAACCAAATTACTTTCTTATTTTGCCATAAGATATTTGAAAAAAAATAGCAACAACAATAATCATTTGAATGGAAGATTTATGATGAAGAAGTTATTTTGTGTAAAAGTACTTATGTAATTATAGTCACAGAGGCTTACTGCTGAATAAGCTTACCTTTTCTATTTTCTTCTAAACTCTGGGTGGGATGGGTCAACGTAGCTGTTCTAGCTTAAACTCTTTTCCAAGCTGGCTGATTTAATCTGACTTCTCTCAGCTTTTGATTGAATTGTTCTGCTTGACCTCAAACTAACCCTGGCTTTCTATTCCTATGTTCTGGCTCCTTTTCACTCTCTGGCTGCAACCTGCCTCTGAACAGAACTGACTAAACTCGAATGATCTTAGCTCAGTGAACAAACTCAGGGAGGAACTCAACCGCATTGTGCTGCACTCTCTGCACTGACTCACAACTGACAGACTCTCCCTGGGCTGTTCTTAAATAACCTCTATTTTCTGACTATTCTCAGGAGAGTTCTCATGTTCTCTGATTCATTCTGTCAAATCTTTCTCTGATTTTCTTTTTTAACATTCTCTGCCCCACAATTAGGTGTCACTTTCAAACATGGCTGCTTCCTTCTGCAAACTAACCTTAGCTTCATTTTTTAGGGATTAAAGGTTGTTCTAAGGGTATATCTATATCCCAGCCAGAGGCATGAAAGGGATGTGGTATGCCTGTAATCCAGAGCTAGGTCTTTGGAAGTGATCCCTTGTCAGAGCAGCCATCTTGTTGGATTAAAATATCTCTACAGTTTGGAGAGTAACACCTTAGTTTTGAAGCCACTACATACCTTGGTAACAAGATACAAAGAAATCAAACTGGGGATGAGCAGAAAGCCTCCTCTCTGCTAAATAACTTCCGCTTCACTGAAAGGTGCAGTGCAAAGTACTGAGAGAGAAAAGATAACATCATTTTATGAGCTGAGAACCCTATGAACTACAATGCCAACCACCCAGGTCAGACGTGTCCACTGTCACCAGAGTAGCATAACTTTTATAAGAGTAGTCTAAAGAGGTGCTTCTGATGCATTTTGGATGGCTGTATCTTCAAGACATAATTTGCACCAGGAACCATAAATATCTTTAAAAACTCATGACTGAGGTCTTAGGCCATATGAAGAGGCTTACTAGTGATGTTTATCTAAATTGACACAGCTCCAAGCTGCCTTCTAAATACTTATGTAGACACATATATGAAGGTTACTTCTAGTCTTAATCCTATAACTTTTGCATTTTTTTAAATCTTTGTAAAGAAAATTAATGTCGAATATGGAGAGATATGTGGCTGTTCCCAGGGGCTGAGAATAAGTGATGATTGGTCAAGTCCTCTGTCATGAAGAGGACAGCCATAGAATGTCCTCGGGCTCAGGGAATATGAAAGAGGGGACAAAATATGTAAGAGGGAGATAACAGGGGAATTGTGAAATCCTCTCTTCTATTCAAGACATAGCTGTTACAATTACAATTCTCCTAGCTAAAAGACTTGCACAATAGTGGCCATTGCTAATAGTCAACCATGGTTGGATAGTTGTGTAAATAATGTTCCTCTTCTCAGCTGATGTATTGTTTACTCACAGACTTTGGAGGGAAGGGCAGACTTTTGTTTTCTTATATTCTGAAGAGAACAATGCTCCATTGGATAGTTCCAAATAAAAGAGTCACACAGAGGACCCTGGCCAATACAGTGGGTCACAAACGAAAACAAAAGACTCTGAGAAGGAGATTGTAAGGAGACCATGGGCATAGGAGTAACCTGAGAGAAAAGGGGCTCACCAAAAAAAAAAAAAAAAAAATATATATATATATATATATATATATATATATATAGATAGATAGATAGATAGCCTGGATAAAATCACCACATGCCAAACTTAAATTAAACAAATTAAAAATAAGTGAAATCTATTAATCAGTGTTTCCAATAAACTAATACCCTGATACTTGGAATTAGAATAAGAATTAGCAAAACTCTTGGTGGGCAAGTTATTATCAAATACACACTCAGAGCAATTTTCCATCCAGTGAAAAGATTTGAAGTACTAGATCAAAAGGTCACCTAGTTCCAGTTAATTTACTGAAAATAGACACTCCAAGAAGGAGTAGATAAGACAAGTTCCCTTCAAAGGATGTAATTAATTTTGAGTTAGTGTTTTCCCTTCTGATAATTGAAGGTCAGAAATCAATAGAGCAACATCAGCAGCTTTTAAAAGAAAAAAAAAATCTCCTAAAAATTCTGTACTCAGAAGCCAAGATCTCTAAGTAGAGCAAGAGAAAGGTTTTTGTGACATCCAAGAACATAAAGATTATATAACCTAAGCAATCCCATTTAAAACTTACTTAAACATCTACCCAGCTAGTCTTGGCATGCACTTAAAAATAATTTCAATAAAGAAAGCCAATGAGGGAAATTAAGTTCTGATAAGCACTTAAAGCAGAGAAAGTTATGTAAAAATAATTATATTAATAAAATAAAAGTTCACAAATAGACCCATTTAAGAGATATGAAAATAAATATTTTATTTTGTAATAATAGTGATTACACTGAAGTAACAATGTGCATATAATAAACTGGCCCATTAATTAACAGTTGAAGTACATATTTTACCAAGAATTATTTGATGTAACTGCTAACATGGTTCCAGTAAAGCACTGGGCTCTTGGATGAAGTATTATTAAATTCACTAGGATTCATAATTGAATATATACACTATCAATATTCATATTTAGACTTTTGACAACTGAATATTGATATGGGTGCAAGAATTAGAACTTTTGGAGGATTTCAGAATAATATTTTTATGCACCTGTATGTGAATATTTATGTTTCCATCTGCTATTTTTTCTTGGAGATAGCCAATCAAATAGTTATATAGTCTGAAAATCATTTTTCTATTGTTAAAATTTTCTTACCTTTTTTTCAGACAACAGTAAGGACACAGAAAGAGAAAGCTTGATTGTTATCTATTATACTCAAACATGTCCAAGAGATTACATATATAAGGCTAAGAATATACAGTGTGTTCAAAAAATCTTAGGAATTTCTCTGATTGTCTCTGCTTTCTTATTCCAATATTACTGAGAGATGAAGGTGGGTCTTCAAGACTTTCTATGAAGTCAACACAGTAAAATGAATTATGAATTGATTGATATCACCACTGATTCCATATTAATTAATACAAAATATCTGATTTGTGTGATCAATCTTCTTTTTTGAAGGGACAATTTGCACACACACTCATAAAGGCCAACATGATTATGTAAATTCTCATTAAGAATTCTTAGCCGGGCGTGGTGGCACACGCCTTTAATCCTAGCACTTGGGAGGCAGAGGCAGGCAGATTTCTGAGTTCGAGGCCAGCCTGGTCTACAGAGTGAGTTCCAGGACAGCCAGGGCTATACAGAGAAACCCTGTCTCAAGAAAACCAAAAAAAAAAAAAAAAAAAAAAAAAAAAAAAAAAAAAAAAAAAAAAAAAAAAAAAAAAAAAAAAAAAAAAAAAAAAAAAAAAAGAATTCTTCTTTCCTGGTGACTATAGATCATATCACTTTGAAAATAATGCCAACCAGTGGAATATGAGAATGTGGTGATGGAGAAACAAGAGTATCTAAGTGAAAACAAATGGAAATAAAAAGAAATTTAGTGAGAAGACTATGACATGAAATGTGTATACACACACATTCATATGTGTATACAAACACACACATATAAGGTATATGCCCTTGGATGAGATATGTACAATATGAGGGCTGGAAAGATGGTTCAGTGGTCATTAGTACATATTGCTCTTACAGTGGGTTGAATTCTGTTATTACCAACTCCATCTTCCCACGGATCAAATATACACTCCAGGAACATCTGCACTAATGTGTTTATATATACACATGGACATAACTAAAATAATAATAATAATAATAATAATTTAAGCTTCAAAGAGGAAATGTAAAAGCATGGTATGATCTTTTATTCTACATTTCGATGTTGTCATTTCATTACATTGAAAAGAATTTCAATTCCCTTTAGCTCTGTAAAGGTTACCATGCTAGTAAACATAATCTAAACTTACCCAATTAATTGGAGAAAGTAAATGAATGCTCTAACTGAAAAGTACACAATGCCATAAATAGACAAATAAAGAGCTATAATGAAAAATAAATGTAATAAAATTATATTCTGTCTCACTGAAACCTCAAACTACAATTGGTTTCTTCCCCTACACTGAACAAAGGTTTAATTCAATAACAGTTAATGAAGTGAACTTTTTCCTCTTTCCCACTGTTGAACATTTTTATGGAAACTGTTTCTGTTTTTTTTTTTTTTTTTTTTTTTTTTTTTTTTTTTTTTTTTTTTTTTTTTTTTTTTTTTTTTGCTAGTAATAACTTCTAACTATGTACAGGTTATCCTGAAATGACCATATAGTCTTTGAGTCAGTAGTTCACTTCCAAGATTTTACCCTAGATAGAATGCAGAGATATGTATCATGATTCATAAATGAAAACATTCACTGTTATATTGTTTAAAATAATAAAACACTAGTGAAAATTTAGGCAGCATATAATAAATAGATTATTTCAGAGCCATATTTTTGTCTAACATTCACTTATGCAATAGCATATCCCCTAAATGTTTTATGTGTAAAACAACATCGGGTAACATTAACTTAAAGATGGTAATCTAAAATGTATATATAATTGTTCCTTTCCAACATTTCTCTAGTTTGTCAGTGGCATGTGATCTAAAGATTAAAATTCCTTTTACAGAAACACACACACACACACACACACACACACACACACACACACTAAAAGGTAAGGTATAAAATTATATATATGTACATATACATATATATACATACATGCATACACACATATACACACATATGTATAATAAAATATCAACTTATTAGATAGAATTCATAGGGTCTACATTTAATACATATACATACACTTAATATATGATTTAATTATTATCTATATGTTGTCATTTTAGTTAGGATAAACTTTAGATGGCATGTATTCTAGATTTGTTTGCAATCCAAAAATCTCCTGCTATATTAAATTAAATGGTTGCTGATTATTAGTTTATCATAAAGGGTTCCATTTAAATTTGTTAAATTGATTACTGTATCTGTAAGTAGTAGAAAACAACCACAACACCAGTAATTCATTATTATATTTAAAATGTTGTTATTCAGAAGTGACATTTCTCAATGATTAGATTTTCATTACCGAAGAGGTATGTTAATGAAAATTGAATATAATGAATAATTGAAAATGAACACTGTCATTTTTATTTTTAATTTATTAGATATTTTCTTCATTTACATTTCAAATGCTATCCCCCCCTTTTTTTACAGTCCTTGCTATCGCCCCTTTTTAGTTTCCTCTCTGAAAGAACATTATATCCTCCTGCCCCCCTGCCCTTCTCCACGACCCACCCACTCCGGCTTCCTGGACTTGGCATTCCCCTGTACAGGGACATATAATCTTCCCAAGACCAAGAGCCTCTCCTCCCATTGATGACGGATTAGGCCATCCTCTGCTACATATGCAACTAGACCACAAGCTCGCGGGGGGGGGGGGGTACTGGTTAGTTCATATTGTTCCTCCTATAGGGCTTCAGACCCCTTTAGCTCCTTGGGTAATTTCTCTAGCTCCTTCATTTGGGGCCCTGTGTTCCATTCAATAGATGACTATGAGCATCCACTTCTGTATTTGCCAGGCACTGGCATAGCCTCACAAGAAAGGAGGGACCACCTAGAGACTACCCCACCCGGGGATCCATCCCATAATCAGCCAACAAATCCGGACACTATTGCATATGACAGCAAGATTTTGCTGAAAGGACCCTGATATAACTATCTCACGTGAGGCTATGCCAGTGTCTGGCAAATACAGACTGGGATGCTCACATTCATCTATAGGATGGAACACAGGGTCCCCAATGGAGGAGCTAAAGAAATTACCCAAGGAGTTGAAGGGGTATACATCCCTTTAGGTAGAACAGCAATATGAACTAACCAGTACCCCCAGAGCTTGTGTCTCTAGATGCATATGATCGACTTCTACCGGATCAGCCGGTAGTGACCCTTCTCTCCGGGGAACCAGCATGTTTGAAATATACGGGGTCATGTCCCCTTACGGTCCCGGTCCTTCACTCTCACCCGTCCGTACCCTCGTCCCGTCCTCCTCCCATATACATTGAAAACCCTATCGTAAACTTTACATTTATTTCTTTTATAGATTATTTTTTTTTGAACCCCCCCAAAAGAAATAAAGAAATACTTATATCAATGTCCTATCAGAAAAATCGTGCTGGCATATGTAATAGTGTCTGGGTTTGGTGGTTGTTTATATGATCCATCCCCAGGTAGTGCAGTCTCTGGATGATCCTTCCTTCTGTCTCATCTCCGAACTTTGTCTCTGGAACTCCTTCCATGGGTATTTTCTCTCCCATACTAAGAATGAACTAAGTATCCATACTTTGGTATTCCTATTTATTGAGTTTCATGACTTTTGCATATTGTTTCTTGGGTATTCTAAGTTTCTGGGCTAATATCTACCTATCAGTGAGTGCATATCATGTGTGTTCTTCTGTTATTGGGTTACCTCACTCAGGATGCTATCCTCCAGATACATCCATTGGCCTAGAATTTCATAAATTCATTGTTTGTAATTGCTAAGTAGCACTCCACTATGTAAATATACCACATTTTCTGTATCCATTCCTCTGTTGAGAGACATCTGGGTTTTTTCCAGCTTCTGGCTATTATAAATAAGGCTGCCATGAATATAGTGGAACATGTATCCTTATTACAAGTTGGAGCATCTTCTGGATACATGACCAGGAGAGGAATTGCTGGATCTTCTGGTAGTACTATGTCCAATTTTCTGAGGAACCGCCAGACTCATTTCCAGAGTTGTTCTACCAACTTACAATCCCACGAACAATGGAGGAGTAATCCTCTTTTTCCACATCCTTGCTAGCATCTGCTGCCACCTGAATTTTTTGAGCTTAGTCATTCTGACAGGTGTGAGGTGGAATCTCAGGGTTGTTTGGATTTGTATTTCCCTGATGATTACGGATGTTGAACATTTTTTAGGTGCTTCTCAGACATTCTGTATTCTTCAGTTGAGAATTCTTTGTTTAGCTCTGTACCCCATTTTTTTAATAGGATTATTTGGTTTTCTGGAGTCCAGCTTCTTGAGTGCTTTGTATATATTGGATATTATTATTATTATTATTATTATTATTATTATTATTATTATTATATATTGGATATTATTGGATATATTAGTCCCCTATAAGATTTAGGATTGGTAAACATCCTTTCCTAATCTGTGGGTGGCTTTTTTGTTTTATTGACAGTGTCTTTGCCTTATAAAGCTTTGCAATTTTATGAGGTCCCATTTGTTGATTTTCAATCTTAAAGCAAAAGCCATTAGTGTTCTGTTCAGGAATTTTTCCCCTGTGCCCATATCTTTGAGGCTTTTCCCCATTTTCTACTCTATAAGTTTCAGTGTCTCTGGTTTTATGTGGAGCTCTTTGATCCACATAGACTTGACCTTAGTACAAGGAGATAAGAATGGTTCAATTCTCATTCTTCTACATGATAACTACCTGTTGAGCTAGAACCAATTGCTGAAAATGCTGTCTTTTTTCCACTGGATGGTTTTAGCTCCTTTGTCAAAGATTAAGTGATCATAGGGTTCATTTCTGGGTCTTAAATTCTATTCCATTCATCTACTTGTCTCTCGCTGTACTGGTACCATGTAGGTTTTTTTTTTTTTTTTTTTTTTTTTTTTTTTTTTTTTTTTTTTTTTTTTTTTAATCACAATTGCTCTCTAATACAGCTTGAGGTCAGGCATGGTGATTCCACCAGATGTTCTTTTATTGTTGAAAATATTTTTTGCTATCCTAGGTTTTTTGTTATTCCAGTTGAATTTGCAAATTGCCCTTTATAACTCTGTGGGGAATTGAGTTGGAATTTTGAGGGGATTACAATGAATCTGTAGATTGCTTTTGTCAAGATAGCCATTTTGACTATATTAATCCTGCCAATTCATGAGCATGGGAGTTCTTTCCATCTTCTGAGATCTTCTTCTAATTCTTTCTTCAGAGACTTGAAGTTCTTATCATACAGATCTTTCACTTCCTTAGTTAGAGTCTCACCAAATTATTTTATATTATTTGTGACTATTGTGAAGGATGTTTTTTCCCTAATTTCTTTCTCAGTCTGTTGATCCTTTGTGTTAAAGACAGGCCACTGATTTGTTTGAGTTAATTTTATATCCAGCTACTGCACTGAAGCTTTTTATCAGGTGTAGGAGTTCTCTAGTGGAATCTTTAGGGTCACTATTTTTAGATGATACTACCATATCATCTGCAAATAGTGATATTTTGACTTCTTCCTTTCTAATTTTTATCCCCTTAGTCTCCTTTAGTTTTCTAATTACTCTGGCCAGAACTTCAAGTACTATACTTAATTGGTAGGTTGAAAGTGGGTAGCCTTGTCTAGTCCCTGATTTTAGTGGGATTGCTTCGAGTTTCTCTCCATTTAGTTTGATGTTGGCTACTGGTTTGCTGTAGATTGCTTTTATTATATTTAGGTATGGGCCTTGAATTTCTGATCTTTCCAAGACTGTTGCCATGAATGGGTGTTGAATTTTGTCAAATGCTTTCTCAGCATCTAACGGGATGATCATGTGGTTTTTGTCTTTGAATTTATTTATATAGTGGATAACGTTGATGGATTTATGTATATTAAACCATCCCTGCATCCCTGGGACAAAGCCTACTTGATCATGATGGATGACCATTTTGATGTGTTCTTGGATTCGGTTTGTGAAAATTTTATTGAGTAATTTTGCATCAATATTCATAAGGGAAATTGGTCTGAAGTTCTCTTTCTTTGTTGGGTCTTAGTGTGTTTAGGTATCAGAGTAACTGTGGCCTCATAGAATGAATTGGGTAGAGTACCTTCTGTTTCTGTTTTGTGAAATAGTTTGAGGAGAATTGGAATTAGGTCTTCTTTGAAGATCTGATAGAACTCTGCACTAAAATCATCTGTCCCTGGGCTTTTTGTTTGAGAGACTATTAATGACTGCTCTATTTCTTTAGGGGATATGAGTATGTTTAGATCATTAATCTGATCCTGATTTAACTTGGTACCTGTTATCTGTCTAGAAAATTGTCGAATTTCATCCAGGTTTTCCAGTTTTGTTGAGTATAGCCTTTTTAATAGGGTATGATGATGTTCTGGTTTTCCTCAAGTTCTGTTGTTATATATCTTTTTTCATTTCTGATTTTTTTAATTAGGATACTTTCCCTGTGTCCTCTAGTTATTCTGGCTAAGGGTTTATCTATCTTGTTGATTTTCTCAAGGAACCATCTCCTGGTTTGGTTGATTCTTTGTGTAGTTCTTTTTGTTTCTACTTTGTTGATTTCAGCCGAGTTTGATTATTTCTTCCTGTCTACTTCTCTTGGGTGAATTTGCTTCCTTTTGTTCCAGAGCTATTAAATGTGGTGTCAAGCGGTTAGTGTATGCTCTCTCTAGTTTCTTTTGGCTGCACTTTGCACTATGAGTTTTCCTCTTAGGAATGCTTTCATTGTGTCTCACAAGTTTGGGTATATTGTGCCTTCATTTTCATTACACTCTAAAAAGTCGTCAATTTCTTTCTTTCTTTCTTTCTTTCTTTCTTTCTTTCTTTCTTTCTTTCTTTCTTTCTTTCTTTTTTTTTCAACTTTTATTAGATATTTTCTTCATTTACATTTCAAGTGTTATCCAGAAAGTTCCCTGTATCCTCCCCCCTCCCGGCCCTGCTCCCCTACCCACCCGCTCCCACTCTTTGGCCCCGGCGTTCCCCTGTATTGGGGCATATAAAGTCTGCATAACCAAGGGGCCTCTCTTCCCACTGATGGCCAACTAGGCCACCCTTTTCTATATATGCAGCTAGAGACATGAGCTCAGGGGTACTAGTTAGTTCATGTTATTCTTCCACCTATAGGTTTGAAGACCCCTTCAGCTCCTTGGGTACTTTCTCTAGCTCCTTCTTCCTTGGGAACCCTGTGTTCCATCTAATAGCTGACCGTGAGCTTCCACCTCCATGTTTGCCAGGCATTGGTATATTTTCTCCCGAGACAGCTATATCCGGGCCCTTTCAGCACCATCTTGCTGGCATATGCTATAGTGTCTATGTTTGGTGACTNCCTTAGTCCATCGTGATCTGATAGGATGCATGGGACAATTTCAATATTTTTGAATCTGTTGAGGGCTGTTTTGTGGCCAATTATGTGATCAATTTTGGAGAAGGTGCCATGAGGTGCTGAGAAAAAGGTGTATCCTTTGTTTTAGGATGAAATATTCTGTAGATATCTGTTAAGTCCATTTGTTTCATAGTTTCCGTTAGTTCCACTGAGTCTCTTTAATTTCTGTTTCCAGGATCTGTCTATTGATGAGAGTGGGGTGTTGAAGTCTCCCACTATTATTGTGTGATGTGCAATGTGTGTTTTAAGCTTTACTAAAGTTTCTTTAATGAAAGTGGCTGCCCTTGCATTTGGAGCATAGATATTCAGAATTGAAAGATCCTCTTGGAAGATTTTGCCTTTGATGAGTATGAAGTCTTTCTTTCTTTCTTTCTTTCTTTCTTTCTTTCTTTCTTTCTTTCTTTCTTTCTTTCTTTCTTTCTTTCTTTCTCTCTCTCTCTTTTCTCTCTCTTTCTTTCTTTCTTTCTTTCTTTCTTTCTTTCTTTCTTTCTTTCTTTCTTTCTTTCTTTCTTTCTTTCTTTCTCTCTTTCTTTCCTGACCAAGGTATCATTGAGTAGAGTGTTGTTCAGTTTCTATGTGAATGCTGGCTTTCTATTACTTATGTTGTTATTGAAGATCAGCCTCATTCCATAGTGATCTGAAATGATACATGGGATATTTTCAGTATTTTTGTATCTGTTGAGGCTTATTTTGTGACCAACTATATGATCAGTTTTGGAGAAGGTTCCATGAGATGCTGAGAAGAAGGTATATCCTTTTGTTTCAGGATAAAATGTTCTGTAGATATCTGTCAAATCCATGTGTTTCATAAAGTCTGTTAGTTTCACTGTGTTTCTGTTTAGTTTCTGTTTCCAGGATCTGTCCATTAATGACAGTGGGGTGTTGAATTCTCCCCCTATTATTCTTTGTCATGCAATTTGTGCTTTGAGCTTTATTAAAATTTCTTTAATGAATGTGGCTGCCCTTGCATTTGGAGCATAGATATTCAGAATTGAGAGTTCATCTTGGTAGATTTACCTTTGATGAGTTAGAAGTGCCCTTCCTTGTCTTTTTTGATAACTTTGGGTTGAAAGTCAATTTTATTAGATATTAGAATTACTATTCCAGCTTGTTTCTTCAGACCATTTGCTTGAAAAAATGTTTTCCAGCCTTTCACTCTGAGGTAGTGTCTGTCATTTTCCCTAAGGTGGGTTTCTAGTAAGCAGCAAAATATTGGATCCTATTTGTGTAGCCAGTCTGTTAGTCTATGTCTTTTTATTGGGGACTTGAGTCCATTGATATTAAGAGATGTTCAGGAAAAGTAATTGTTGCTTCCTGTTATTTTTGTTTTTAGTGTTGGGATTCTTTTCTTATGGCTGTCTTCTTTTAGGTTTGTTGTGGGATTACTTTCTTCTTTTTGTAGAGTGCAGTTTCCGTCCTTGTGTTGGTGTTTTGCCTTTATTATCCTTTGAAGGGCTGGATTTCTGGAAAGATATTGTGTGAATTTGGTTTTGTCATGGAATATTTTGTTTTGTCTATTTATGGTAATTGAGAGTTTTGCTGGGTATAGTAATCTGGGCTGGCATTTGTGTTCTCTTAGGGTCTGTATAACATCTATTGTATCTTCTGGTTTTCATAGTCTCTGGTGAGAAATCTGGTGTTATTCTAATAGGTCTGCCTTATATGTTACTTGACCTTTTTCCCTTACTATTTTTAATATTCTATCTTTATTTAGTGCATTTTTTCTGATTATTACATGTTGGGAGGAATTTCTTTTCTGCTCCAGTCTATTTGGAGTTCTATAGGCTTCTTATATGTTCATGGGCATCTTTTCTTTTGGTTAGTGAAGTGTTTTTCTATAATTTTGTTGAAGATATTACTGGCGCTTTTTAGTGAAAATCTTCATTCTCATCTATACCTATTATCCCTAGGTTTGGTCTTCTCATTGTGTCCTGGATTTCCTGGATATTTTGGGTTAGGATCTTTTTGCATTTAGAATTTTCTTTGATTGTTATGTCTATGTTCTCTATGGAATCTTCTGCATCTGAGATTCTCTCTTCCATCTCTTATATTCTGTTGCTGATGCTTGCACTATGGTTCCTGCTTTCTTTCCTAGGGTTTCTATCTCCAGAGTTGTCTCCCTTTGGGTTTTCTTCATTGTTTCTACTTCCATTTTTAGATCTTGGATGGTTTTGTTCAATTGTATAACCTGTTTGGTTGTGTTTCCCTGTAGCTCTTTAAGGGATTTTTGTGCTTCCTCTTTAAGGACTTCTACTTGTTTAGCAGTGTTTTCCTATATTTCTTTGAGTGAGTTTTTAATGCCCTTCTTAAAATTGTCTACCAGCATCATGAGATATGATTTTTATATCTGAATCTTGTTTTTGGGTGTGTTGTGGTATTCAGGATGTGCTGTGGTGGGCATACTAGATTCTGATGATGCAGAGTGGTCTTGGTTTCTGTCAGTAAGATTCTTAAAGTTTGCCTTTAGCAATCTGGTAATCTCTGGTGTTATATGTTCTTGCTGTCTATAGCTGGAGCTTATTCCTCCTGTGATTCTGTTAGCCTCTGTCAGCACTCCTGGGAGTTCAACTCTCTCCTGAGTCCCAGTGGTCAGAGCACTCTTTGCAGGCAAGCTCACTGGCAGGGAAGGTATACAGAGGTCTGGGCTCAACTCTGCCTCCTGGCTGAGGATGAAGGCTCAGAAGGACCCTGTCCAAGAAAATCTGTTTCTTCTGCAGTTATGGTACTCTCCTGTGTGGACTGGTCTCTGAGAGACTGGGATACAAGATAGTGGTCTCTCCTGAGTCCCAGGGTCAGAGCCTTCCCTGGAAGCCAACTCTCCTCTGGTGGGGGAAGGAGCACAGAGGTCAGGGGCTCAGTTCTTCCTCCTGGCTGAGGATGAAGGCCTAAAGTAATCCTGTCCAAGAAGCTCTGTTGCTTCTGTGGTCAGTGTGCTCTCCTGCATGAACTGGTCTGGAAAATGAACACTTTCATTAGCAGTTCCAATATATGTAGGCAGCTATTACAGATAGCCACTTGTTTCTTGTCTCTCTTTCCATATATCTATCTGTGTCTCTCTGCTAAGTGGTTATACAGCATGAGCATCTTCTACTTCCTTCTAGGGTTGTTGATTAAAAGATTCCAGTATAGTATTTGAGAAGATGCTTTTAGATATCTCTATTCTATTTGTTTTGCAAAAATGTTTCTAAAGTAATCTATTATAAACTGTGCAATTTTCCAAAAGCTATAGCTCGTCGCCTAGCAACATACTTGGTTATCTCATATAATGAAAGCAATGTGACAAAATGCTATTTTCAGGTATTAATGCTTAAAAATATTTTAACTAAAAGAACAAATTTTACAGATGGAAATTTTTGAGCAATGGCCTTATACAAACAAAGTAAAAGGCGAAATAGTGTACTAATTGAAAGTCATTTTCTTAATGATACAATATTAATATTTGTGGCTCACTATAAGGACTAGAGCCAAGCACTCGAGATGCGGTGTGTTTGCCAGATCTCCAGGCTCTATCTGGTGCTTCTGAGGAGGCACTCCGTACATTAAGAGCCTGCAGTAAAAGGAAAAAAATGCAGATCATCCAAGGTACTTAATGGTGTTATGACATGCACTGAGCACAAACAGGTACCTTAAATGATGTAGGAAATAACTTAATTTGTAAAAGTTTTTTTTTTTAATGTCAAAACTATTAGAGCATGAAATTTTAAAAGCTAATTTTATATTTAAACAAAATCAGAACAATTATATCTTGAATGTATTTAAAAATTTGTTTTCATTGGTGTTTTTCTTTTCTGTCTAGGAATTGTGGGATAAAACACTACTTTGATTTAGACACTTTTCTGATCAACATGAATATTAACGATTGTTAAAATTGGTTTTCTTGTACTTTTTAAAAAATATATCTTTACTCTCTGTGTTTTTCACATTCTTAAACTTTTTTCTATTGTCAGTTTCTGTCACTTGGAATTGTGGGTGGGTATTGGGCTTGGACAGGGAAGAAGAGTTCATAAAATAAGAGAGAATATCTCATAAAAATTCCCTTGTGATGGAATATGTTGCCTTTCCTGATACTTTGGCAATCCTGGAATTTAAACCCCTGCTACTCTAAGAAACTTTTATTTTTATCTGCTTTCTATTTCTTTGACACTTAATAGTTATTGACATACTGCTGTTCATTATATGTTCACATCCCAGGATGCTGTTATTATCAGCAAGGTGTGAGGATGACAGGTAGGGCAAATGACTGCAAATCAGTCATTTTAATGTTCAGTCATTGACAAGCAGCTTTTTGTTTGATGTTATAGCTGCTAGTCGGAGAACCCACATTTTTTATTATTATTAAAGGGGTTACTATCCCTTCCTATCTTAAAAAGAGCTGCTATAACAGTCCTAGACCAGAGATAATGTCATATATCCAAAGATAGCCATTATAAGAAGCATAGATGTTTTACTCTGTAATCTAGGAGAATATAAGTGAATTCATCCAGGGTGGAAGTAAAACCAGCTCTTTGCAGATGTATCTTGCTGAGAACCCTGGGTCTTTGGATTCACATTATAACAACAGCATGAAGGATGTTGATATCAAATACCTAAGTAAACTGGTGGACATGGGGGAAATATATTTTTTAGTTTGCTTTTTGTATTTTATGGAGTGAAATTAAAAACAGTTGAGTAACAACAGAAAGGTCTCCCAGTCAAAGACATGATGTTTAGGTAAAAAGATGATAGAGTTGATGTTTATTTTTTAACAATAATTTATTGCATTTTAATATTTAAAAAACCACAAATTGTTTTTCAGGAATTGTCTGTTTAGACATTATAATTAGCAGTTCTCATACACAGTCATAATTACACTCATAATCTTTGGTACTCAAGGAGCCTGTAGAAGTAAGAGGTATATTATCACACAAAAACAAAGAGTTGATGAGACTTGTAAAATTTCACATAGAGAGTTTCTGTCCCCTACCTAATGACATCTTCCTAAGTTGAGCCTAAATGAAAAATTTATAATAACAACATCTAAAACAAATGACAGAAGAGAATAATCATATGGTGGTGATCTCCAGAGGCGCAAGTATGTACTTTGTATGTTACAAGTTGTTTGCGTGTGTTTGTGTTTATTTCTTTGTTTCTTTTTTTTTCATTCTTTCCTGCTTGCTTTCTTGCTTTCTTTGTCTATTTTTATTTATTTTATTTTTTATTTTTTAGCAGACAGTGTCTCTAGTCTATTATACATCTGAGAATGACATTGAACTTCCAATCAACCTGCTTTCAACTCCTGAGTGCTTATTAAAGGTGTGAACCACCATTGCTTGGTGTATACAGTGCTGGGATCACATAAATCACTACTAAGTCAGCCTCAATCACTGTATTCCATTTCTTTCCAGTTAATTACTACCATTCTGTTATGATGAGTTCCTACAGATTAACCACTAAAAGTAACCACTCTGTCCTAGTCATTGAATTCCTCTCTTTACTTGACTCTGGAGCCTGTGTCATTACTAATTTGGCCTTTCTATCTGGGTTCTAATCACAGAAAGAATATATATTCATTCTGTTTGTTTGCTTGCTGCTTTTTTTTTTCTGTTTTGGTAAAATACTTTGGCAAAAATGACTTTACGGGAGAAAGGAATTCTTTTTACCTCACAACTGAAGGAATACTCCATCATGGTTGGAAATTGAAGGCATCAACAACATAAAGTTGTTGGTCACATTACATCGTAAGTCAGTACAAAAGCAGGATGACTGCGTAGCATTGCTCAATTCAATCTCATTTTATATTCTGATTTCAGTCTGAATTCTGGCAGTCACAGTGGGCAGGACTTCTCAGTCATTTACTCAAGATAATCTCCCACAAGGATGTACAGGCTGGTATCCCTGATGGTTTAAGATTCTGTCAAATTGACAGCTAATATTAACCATCAAATTTTTTCAGCGACAATAATTTCAAGCTGCCTGGTTCTCTCTAGAATTGTTTCTTCTGTTCTTTGTTATGATTTTTTTTGGTTTCTTTCATTATAGTAAAAAACATGATGGGGCTTTCCTCAGTTTTGCATACTTTTAAGTACATTGTCATGATTGTCATGTCATGGCTCTTCAGTCATCTCCAGCATGTGGTAATCAGCCAAGACATAAGTTTTCATACAGCACTGTGAGATGCCAATAAGTCAGTCACATAACTTTCTTTCTTTCTTTCTTTCTTTCTTTCTTTCTTTCTTTCTTTCTTTCTTTCTTTCTTTCTTTCTTTCTTTCTTTCTCTTTCCTTTCTCTCCTTTCTCTCCTCTTTCTTTCTTTCTTTCTTTCTTTCTTTCTTTCTTTCTTTCTTTCTTTCTTTCTTTCTTTCCCTCCCTCCCTCCCTCCCTCCCTCCCTCCCTCCCTCCTTTCTTTCTTCCTTTCTTCCTTTCTTTCTTTCTTTTTCTTTTTTTTTTCAGTTGGCTTAGAGAAACAATAGGTCTTCTTATTCTTCAGTTTTTAGTGGAACTATAAATGGGTCTAGGTGTTCACCTCAGAGCCTCATTGCTTAGCCCTCAAAGTCAGATTGTTCTGATTTTGGCCAAAGTCTCTAAAGATTACCCAAAGACTTTAAAGACTTTATTATAAAAATCTCCATGAGTCAAACCAATGAATTATCAATTATTAATTAATAATTATTAATTATTATTAATTTTTTATGACAAGATCAGCTACATGCATGTTATCTTTTTGAGAACAGAACCAATCGTCCATCACCATTCAACATATCAACCTTCTATATCAGGATACATTTATAAATTACTCATAAAATTGGATGGCTATGTCCTCTGTGTGCAGGAAGAGGTTAGAGCTTTGACCTTGTGGTTTGAATGGTTTACATTTATATGACTTGAAGGTAGAAGTCATTTTCCCTTTTTACTTTGGAGTTAATACACATAGCTCAGGAACTCAAAAGTGACAACTGTCAAGCAAAAGGTTCTGCCTCTTGAACTTGTGTGAAGTTTTCTCGTTTTAGAATTATGAAAGAGTTGGAGACTAATCAAGAACTTCATAAAATATATCGGCTGTGTGCATGTAAGCTCTCAGGAGATCTTGTCCTTAACAATGTAGGTGAATGCCAGGGAGGAGAGGCAGGAGAGGGTGGACTCGGCGAGAGGGGAATAGGATAGGCAGTTTCCAGAGGGGAAAATGCGAAAGGAGATAACATTTAAAATGTAAATAAATAAAAAAAAGTATTGTTTGACACACACACACACATACACACACACAGGGAGAGAGAGAGAGAGAGAGAGAGAGAGAGAGAGAGAGAGAGAGAGAGAAGACAGTGATCCAAATAGTCTCAAGAAGTAGCAGAGTCCAGAGAACAAATACCACCCTCAAGAACAGAGGAGTGGGTGCTGTAGTGTAAATGTTCCATTCAAAACCCAGCGTGAATTCAATTGTCCTTTGAAAATATTAAGAAGTGGGATCTTAAGGAGAATCAGGTGACCCCTAAGTGAGAATGGTTTTAGCTATTATGGAAACACCTTGATATAAGAACAAGCTTTCTTATATGTTCCCTTGCTACTTCCATCTCACTTTTGTGCCCATGTAGACTTCCCAGCTGTTGTGATGAAGCATGAATGTCTTCATTATATGTGAACTCCTTCTGCTTGAGGTCCTAGTCTCTAATACTCTGGGCTGAATAAACTATTGTTTATAGTTTATACTGTCTGTGCTATCTTTCTCTAGTTCCAGAAACTGAAGTTAGACAGTAGTATAAAGATTCTGAAACACAGCATGTCTGTATAGATAGCTGCATATGTAAAATAACCCCTATTTATTTAATAATAATAAGGAAATGGAAGTGGTAATGGTTATGTGTAGATATAGTAGATGTTTATTTTAAAATCAAAGCATCAAAATGTTGCATGCTTACTAAGTTAAAGAAAGTAAGTCATAAAATCTTGCATTTGAAAGAAAGCTGAGAAGTGGTCATACATAAAGCCTCATTATTTTAGCAGATACATGGGAGATAAATTTGATTAAATGTAACTAAGTTAATTGCTAACTCAGTGAAACCCTACCCCACATAATTTGCACTGGAATTGGATGTGTTTTTGTTCAAAAATTCACATGTTGGAGGTTAGTTTTCTAGTGTAGTTATATGAATAATAAAGGATGCTTCAAGACATGAGGCCAAGTATTAATGAGACAATGATAGATCCATTGTCACAAAAGACAAGTAGCTTCCATGGACCCTGAGCTCTATCAAGAGGGGATTGTTCTCAAAGTGAGCTAGGTTCCTGAATTCCCCTCTGACTTTCTGGTTTTAGATATGACTTCTTCCTTCTGCATGAGTTCCCATAATAATGACCTCATCAACTATTAATTGGGAGGAAGTGGGCCATCTTGCTTTTCAGCCTACAGAACCCTGAGCTAAACAATTGAGTTGACTTGCCTCAGCCAGCACCCCTAAATGCCCTGATACACATTGCCTTTGTAAAAAATTTCCAAATTTCAAAGTTTACTTTGTTGGAGAGGATGTGGATACAACCAATAAATAAGCCAAGAAAATGATTAGTTTATAATTAATAGTGAAATGGGACTTGATGTTGAAAATTAACTGAGAAGTGATGATCTATGCTTCTTATATGGCACTGTGACGGGTATTACTTCTATTGTAGTTAGGGTTTCCACTGCTGTGAAAAGACACCATGACCAGGGCAACTTTTCTTTAATTGCGGCTGGCTTATAAGTTTAGAGGTTGAGTCCATTATCATCAAGGCAGAAAGCACGGCAGTGTTCAGGCAGAAGGCAGTGTCTAGGAGGAAACTCTCTTTTGCCCTGGGGACCTTAGGTGGAGTTTAAGTATAGGACCTCAAAGCTGACCCCATAGTGACTCACTTTTTCCAACAAGGCCACACCTACTCCAAAAAGTCAAATCTCCTAATCGTGCCACTTCCCATTTTCTAAGCATATTCAAACCAGTATGATATAACTATGCTTACATATATTTATTTTCTCAAGCTTCATTTCTTGCTTTCCTAAAAGCACTTCATAAACCTTAGAGGTTTTTCTCTGACTCTTCTGCATTCAGTAGTATGTCATAGAGTAGTTTGTCAGATTTTGGAGTCTATCCATCATTTACCTACATCCTCCCAGATGACTCATAATGCATTAAGTGTTTGCTCTGAACTTTTATACTTACTTCAGTGTTATTACTCATCTTGTCTAGTAATTGATGTCAGGAGTAGAACTTTACAGAATATGAAATTCTATGAAGACAGTTATACTATTTGGAGGGAGTGGGAGTTCTGGAGTTTTATAAATTGTGAGAGATGTGTATATCAGAATCATCAATGAAACAATGTCAGAATTTTCTCCTACCCAAGAGGAAAACGATTTAACATAGTGTTAAAAAGACAGTAGTAGGAATAAATTTTGACACATGTTCCTTGATAAAGTCATTGCTCATCACTATGTTTAATAATACTATCATGATCATAATATGTTTGGGAGGACTTAATCCATTCATAAAATATAAATATTTTTGTGTGAGAAAATTTAGAAGACATTTTCTCATAGGCTGAAAGTAAGAATGAAGAGAACATGCTGTTTTTTATCAGGAATCTGAAGCAGTGTTGAAGAGAACAATGTTGGTTGCCATAGTGTTATTAAATTGACAGAGACAGGTGGATGAGATGGCTCAGTGAGTCATGCTGTTTGCAATCAAACTGGATGACCTGAAATTGATCCCTGTGGCCTATAAGATAGAAAAAGAATGGACTCCTGCTACTCCTGCTTTGACATGTCTTGGCATGCATGGGAATACACACACACACACACACACACACACACACACACACACACACAAACACACACACAAACACACAGAAAATAAATAAATAAATAAATAAATAAATAAAATGTAATTACATTTAAAAATAATCATGAGGTCTTATATAGTATGATTATAAAATGCATCTTCAGAAGCTTTTTCTAGATATTTGCAAGAAATTGAGTACCATGTCATGTTTTATAATAGGAAAGGCACTTGAGGAATAAAAAACAGTCAGGTTAAAATCCTTCATGTAGTGTGAGGAACTATACTACAGGAATGGTCAGAATGTTCTTAGAGGAGTAAGTTACATTGTACAGGGTGGCTGACATAAGAAGTAATGTCAAAACAGGATTAGCTACAGAGAATTTGTATGGAATTAGACTTTCAATCTGTGTGCAATAGAGAGCAGTGGATGAGTTTTAAGCTAGAGAAGATCATTATCTGATGTGTTTTAATGATATTAGTGGCCGTTAAAAGAACAACAACAGGATTGAAGAAAGTAGATATGAAACTTCTTCAAAAACTCAAAAGAATAACAACCAGGACAATCAGGCCACAATTTGTGTAGGGCCTTTTTATTTTTCTTTTGGTAGAATAGCTTGATTATTTCTCTATCCTGATCACTTTGTTTTCTATGTCTCCCCACCCCTATTTCAGGTGGAAGTAAAGGACAAAAGAAGTCCTGGGTGATTCTGAGAGGGAAAAATGGAAACAAGAGAACATGTTAATGTTTATAGTTCATAATTCACAAAGGAGATATAATGGCACAAAACAGGAGTCAGTTATATTTGAGATTTTTGGCACATTGTGCTACTTACTCAAGGGAATTTCCTTTGAGCTTCATGATTTTGGAATTGATTAGAAATGGAAAAGAGGGAACACATTGTTTTGTCTATTTGAAATGCCTTCCTCATTCAACCACGTTCTCCCATTTTTCTCCATCCCTTCCTGTCATATTTTCCTACTATTTGGAATTAAATTTCATCATTACTTCCCTTGGAAACACTTATGACAGTCTCAATTTCACACAAAGATGTTGGTGTTCTTGCTATTCAAGGCAAATTCTTAATCTGTTATTTCATTATCATGGTTTCTGTACTGATAGATTATAGGTTGTTGGGATCAAGACAGCTCATCTGCTTACTGTGTCTTCTAAAGCTTAGTACAGGATTCAGACTCATTTAACTGTGGTCCACAAATGAATGGGAAGCTACACACACATTTTGATATGGTTTGGATAAGATGATGTAACAGCCTATCTGTGTTATCAGTTACTTGGAGAAAGTGGGCACCAAACCAATAGGTGGAAGAAGATATGAAATTCACTTATTTTGGTTTTGAGTTTGACATTTTAGTCATGAAAGGGGATCAATTCTTGTTGTGGATGCAGTTTAAATCCAATTTTAAAATGCTTAGAATTCACTCATTGGAGAAGAATATATTTAAAATGATTAAAGAAAAGTGAACCAACAGAGAGATGTAAGAAAAGCTAGAAGAGAAATGTGCATATTAACAAAACTGGCAAAGATGGCAGCTGCCATAACTAACACTCACCCTCTCTGGAGAAGGAGCTGGAGGACAGGAAGTATGGATGCTACAAACTGACAACTTCCGGTCTGTAACTTAAGGGCATGGCAATGTTTATGCTCAGTCAGTTTCCAACACATGGAAAAATTACCTTTCATGTTCTTGTTCATATTTATGTGCATCTTTGCACTATAATTTTGGCAGATGGAAAATTGCAGAGACCTTAGTGACCAATCATTTAAACACTTCTCTGAACCAAATGAAAAGTCGAGGGCTCAGACTACAAAATGTTACCTTGGAATATTTTTACATACATTAAGTTGAACTGGTTTCAGGCTAATTTGTGTAACTTACTGGTGCAATACAACATAATTTGTTAGGTTGAAAGCCAGTGGGCTTTTTCTTCCCACTGGGAACCTATAAATGACAACGTTGGTGATCTAGATAGTATATTTGTTAAATTAATGGAGATAATCCTTTTTTGTTTTATTTGTGTTGAAGTACTGAGAACTGTATTTCATTTTCTCCTTAAAATGACTAAAAGTATATATCTGATATTGGCTAAACAAAATTGAGTTTCTCATACAGCACTTTAAATGTTAATCAGAGACAAAGCAAGTTCTTGCCAGCAAGGGCTTTGCTGTGCAAACTAACATTTACCTTGCACTTTCCATTTGAAGAGCCATTTAGAAACATAAATTAATCTTTACAACACTGCTGAGAAGTAAGTTAACGGCAGGAAGGATGATAATCACTCCCATATTACAGATGAGAAAAGTTACACTGCAAGCTTAGTGACCAAATTAAAATTATTACTCATGTGTCAAATCATTTATGACTATCCCCATCTGATATTTCATGCTTCACGTTTTTAATGCATAATCATCTCTTGGATGGATAAATGCCTTGCTCCCAAGACCTTATGCGAAAAAAAAAAAAAAAAAAAGTGCTGAAGTCATAAGACATGCACAAAGAGTTTGGTCAGCACACGAAGGAACATCATTACCTTCTACTGAACACATAGGGGTGACAAAACATACATCAATGACACCCCTCACCACTTCCCTGCACAGGCATCATATTCTATTAAGCACAGAGCTCTCTGTCAGCAGACTTGACATGCTCACCGAGGGAATGCCACAGCTTTCCCTGGAATCAATATTCAAGTTACAATAGACTGACAGCACAACAGATGAGTGAGTGTCCCTTGATTTTTACCTATTTTTGTTACAGAACAGAGAGTTGCGCTTTTAGTGTGAACAAATAAATTTCTTTAAGTTTGAGGGACATAGCTGTGCTATAGCTGTGCTATGTAAATAGGAAATATATAACAGTGCATTGAAGGATACATTAATAAAATCCTGATCAGTGAGAAAGGATGGAAGTCCTGCCTCAACTGGTTCAATAAAGCTGATTTAGGAAGCCACATGGTCACATGAAAGCAATTTCTCTGGAAAGTAATTTCTGGGAATCTTTAATAGGATGTACATCTCTTAGATCTCTTAAGTTTCTAATATATTTGACAAATTTCCTTTTCTTCCTTAATCTACAAAATTATTCAGTGCCAACTCCAGGAATGGGAAAGAAAACATTTCAAAAGTTTAGCAAGAAAGTATAAAAAATGGAGTTATCAAAAATAAAGTTTCTGACTTCAGATGTTTGGATAAATGTCATTCTTTGGCAAAACCTTTGTTTTGTGTGCAAAGTATCTTTCCTAAAAGAATTGTGTACCTCTTATTCTTTTCTTCCCAACCATTTTGTTCTTTGGGTTTCCTTTAAGGTTTAAACCTTCTTGGGGATCTTATATGAACTCACTTTTAGGGCAAAAAGTACTTGTGAACTAGATGAAATGGTAAACATCAAGATGCCCAGGACCCAATTTATAAAATGAGATGAGAGGTAATTGGGCAACTCCATCTGAACATTGAGCACGGCAAGGGAAATTTACAGTAAGGTCTAGAGAAAAGAAACAATGTGATTTTGTTTGTTTTAATTTTTGTTTTTATGAGGGCTTGGTGAACAGAGCTTTGTGTGTGTGTGTGTGTGTGTGTGTGTGTGTTTGAAAAGGTTTGTTACTAATTAAATTCTATAGAAACAAAATAAGTAGTTTATATAAATGGTTATAAAAAGCAATAAATAATGGTGAACTTACAAAATTACAAATAAATATAGTAATATTCAAATATTATATATTCAAATATTATTTGTTCTCCTTTAGAATACTTCACTTGTTAGAAAAATACAAGATAGGTTCTGAGCTTTATAATTTATATATAAACAGGAAATCCAAGTTGGAAACCCAGAAGATCTGAGATACCCAGTAACTCTATTTTAAGCATTTTAGATCTAATCCCTATAAAGTAAAAGCAAAACATAAGACAGTAGTTATCTAAGCTGTGACAGGGATTGTTGCTATGTATTTTGTTAATAAACACTGTATTATTTTTCTTATTCTCTGTTCAATTATTGTTCCATGAAGTTTGTTTTAATTTACTGCCAGTATCATTTAGACCTAGAAAACAAGAAGAAAAGGGATAATAAAGATGATAACTACATTTTTGGCAAAAGCTTTAATTCTTCCTCTTTCTATTTTTAAAAAAAATTCTTGTTCTTTTTCACCAAGTCAATAAAATTTGTGAACATATAGTATACCAGACATAAGACTAAATGAAATTCCCTTTTATTATAAGCTTAACCATCTTGCAGACCTTATGGATTTTGATATTTTATATTTTTATGCAATAAATACAGATATATTTCTCTGCAATGATATATGCATATGATATATATTACATAGGTCCCAAAACAGAAAAGTCATATGACACAGATTTAAAATGATACATTTTAGTCAATCTAAACATACCTGTTTATATTAGGTTTATCTCCATGGCAGTTGGATTTCTAAATTTTATTATTATTATTATCTGTTCTCATTTAATTTTGGTGGCTAAAATCTCTTCAGAGGTCCTAGATATAGAACATGTGGGAGATAAGTCAGTGTTTACAACTTTTTGGTCCTGGGAAATGGGTGGTCTGGACAATCCAGTTATGTTTCCATCTGCTGAAGTGTTCACTGCATAGTTTCTCAGTCTGTTTTTCACTATGCTCTTGCCCAACCTGGGCATTTTGTATTTTTAATCTTGTGCTAATACTAGTGGTATATTCCAATTTTTGACTTTTCTATTCCCTTGGAAAAGAGCAGCAAACCCATTAACTTCCACCAGAAAAGTATTGATTTGGAATCTTTATGATACATACTGTTGCTTCTAGAATAATTGGATTCACCCACTAATTCCCAGTAGGAAAATTCTGTACCTTTTTAGAAACATAGCAAGCTCCGATATCATCCAGTGCTGTGATTATAATTATGGGTAAAAAAATTCACAGCTTCAAACCAGTTAGATATATTTGAAGATAAACACAAACATAAACTTGGCTTAGTATTAGCACAATGTCCTGTCTCCTGAGTGCCTCCAAACAGCTGTGTTGGAATGAAAGAAGCAAATGCTCAACCAGGTCCTGGATTCCCCATCTCTGCACGTGTTTTCTGAGATCACACACTAGGGTGTATGCAAACAAATAATGAGAGAATGTTGTGATCAGCACGAATCATTACCCAAATCCTGTGCGGATTCCTGTTGGCAGTTTTAGTGCTGACGTGAGCCTTATGAGTTCTTTGGTTCTGAGCAAAAAAGGAATTCAGAGCAGAGTTAAAGATGATAATATTTTCATTTCTGGGTATTTAAATGAAACTTTTCAGCTTATAGTTACGAGTAGCTGAAATAGTGGAAGATTGACATCAATATTATTTATAATGGAATCCACTGTGTCGTTTTTCATTGCATTACATAGGGGCTATGAATATATCCCTACCAGCAATGTTACTTTGATATGTCCTATTTCTATTACAAAAGGCCTTATACACTGGTGGTCCACAAATATGTATGGATGATGTGTTAAGAAGAATGAGCTATCCATCAAATCTATCTACTGAGACTGGGTGAATCAATCTGACCAAAACACCATTCACCATGGAAAAAGCATTTATTAATTTACATTTATTATTTCTTACATACTATGTTTAGGACTGTGGTGCAATGAAGAGTAAAATGAGTAGGATTTCTTCCTGACACGTGAAAAAACCCCTACGGGAAAGCAAACCTTAATTATACGATTAAAAACTACTTCTCCAGTAAGTGCTAAGAAATGAGAGTTATTAATTACTAGCCAATTAGGACAAGAGGATGGAGAAGAGTAATTTATGCCCAAGAATCAGCCATTGTACAGTTCTTTTGGTAAAGGGTTTAGTTCAGTAGAGTGGCTTTTGTGGAGACATAAGAAGTAGAAACATAACTCAAAATGAGGCTGCAGAAATGGAGTGAAGTTGGGCATGCTATTATGCTGTAAGAACAAAAAGAAACCACAGAGGAAGAACACATTCATGTAACTGCAGAGGATAAGGAACAGAACTGATCAGAATGTGTTGAGTGTGGATAAAGATGAATGCCTGTTTACTAAGAAATATATTTTAATTCACAAACACTTGTGCCTTCTGTGCCAACAGCTATCTCTTAATATTTATGACTTCTAATAATTGTTTAAAAGATAAGATTGCTTTTGTCATTATATTTATATTGAACTCAGGGAACAAATAAGCCTGACATTATACATTGATCATAATACTTGTAGAAATATCCTTATATCATGAAGTAGTGAGACCAGATGGAAAAGTTACAAAAGAAAGGAAGGAAGGAAAGAAGAAAGGAAGGAAGAAAAGAAGAAAGGAAGGAATGAAGGAAGGAAGGAAGGAAGGAA
The DNA here is from genome assembly GCA_902729485.2 of Mus minutoides. Classification (NCBI taxonomy): domain Eukaryota; kingdom Metazoa; phylum Chordata; class Mammalia; order Rodentia; family Muridae; genus Mus; species Mus minutoides. The sequence goes on from LR751339.1 coordinate 143,615, forward strand.
GGAAGGAAGGAAGGAAGAAAAGAAGAAAGGAAGGAAGGAAGGAAGGAAGGAAGGAAGGAAGGAAGGAAGGAAGGGAAGAAATTTGAGGTTCATTCTATTTTATTTTTTCTGCAGTGGTGGCTCACATATATCATTGTTACATCAGAGAAAATGGATTCAGTTGCTTTTAAGTTATCCTCAACTTGCTCTAGAAGACTTTTGCTTTCTCCACAGCAACATGTATTACAATTGTCCTAGATGATTTTAGCCGTGTATCTGCAGATATTGTATGAGGTTTAGGGGGTCATCAAAGAACAAAACTTCCTACCCAGGTACAGTATATATATATATTCAAGGTTGGGTTTCTGATTTTCATTTCCTGTTCCTTTCAGTATAAACATTAGTACCTTAACCACTTGTTCTCATTTGTCTAATTTCTGCATTAAGCCAAATATATCGCTGTCTTAGTGCTAATAGAGTCCTCTTAATGGTTATAGTATTAGCCGTTAGTGATTTGGGTTGTGATTAGAGCAGACAGATGGTAACAACAGAGATGGCAGTACTAATGGCTTCTGGTGCTAACCAAACCAGCAGTATGAGCTGATAACAATAAGGCAGCTAACAGGTGAAAGTATACATATCTAATAGGCTCTACTCTCAGTACAAGGTAGTGGCTAAATCTGTCTACTTGGGAAACAGTGAAGAGTCTGTTCTTTATTAGATATTTTCTTTATGTAGTTTTCAAATGTTATCTCCTTTCCTGGTTTCCCCTCTGAAAAACCCCTATTCCCCTGTCCCTCCTGCTTACCAATCCATCCATTCCCTCTTCCTGGCCGTGACATTCCCCTTCACTGGGGCATAGAGCCTTCACAGGACCAAGGGCCTCTCCTCCCATTGATAACTGACAAGGGCATAGTGCCATATATGCAGCTGGAGCCATGTGTCCCACCATGTGTACTCTTTCCTTGGGGGTTTAGTCCCAGGGAGCTCTGGGGGTACTGGTTAGTTCATATTGTTGTTCCTCCTATGGGGCTGCAAACCCCTTCAAATCCTTGGGTACTTTCTCTAGCTCCTTCATTGGGGACCCCGTGATCAGTCCAATTGTTGGCTGTGAGCATCCACCTCTGTATTTTTCAGACACTGGCAGCACCTCTCAGGAGACAGCTATAACAGGCTTCTGTTAGCAAGCACTTGTTGGCATCCATAATAGTGTCTGCATTTGATGACTGTATATGGGATGGATCCCTAGGTGGGGCAGTCTCTGGATGGTTATACCTTCAGTCTCTGCTTCACACTTTGTCTCTGTAACTCCTTCCATGGGTAATTTGTTCCCTCTTCTAAGAAGGACCAAAGTATCCAAACTTTGTCTTCCTTATTCTTGAGTTTCATGCGGTTTGTAAATTGTGTCTTGGGTATTCCAAGCTTCTGGGCTAATATCCACTTATCAGTGGGTATATATCATGTGTGTTCTTTTGTGATTGTGTTACCTCACTCAGGATGATATTTTCTAATTCCATCCATTTGCCTAAGAATTTCATAAATTCATTGTTTTTAATAGCTGAATAGTACTCCATTGTGTAAATTTACCACATTTTTCTGTATCCATTCCTCTGTTGAGAGGCATCTGGTTTCTTTCCACCTCTTGGGTATTATACATAAGGGTGCTATGAACATAGTGGAGCATGTGTCCTTAATACATGTTGGAGCATCTTCTGGGCATATGCCCAGGAGTGTTATTGCTGATTCCTCAGGTAGTACTATGTCCAATTTTCTGAGGAATGGCCAAACTGATTTCCAGAGTGGTTATACCAGCTTGCAATCCCACCAGCAATGAAAGATTGTTCCTCTTTCTCCACATCCTCATCAGCATCTGCTGTCACCAGAGTTTTTGATCTCAGCCATTCTGACTGGTGTGAGGTGGTATTTCAGGGTTGTTTTGATTTGCATTTTCCTGATGACTAAGGATGTTGATCCATTCTTAGCATCTTGTTGAAAGCTCAAGTCCAAGTGGAACAAGGACCTCCACATAAAACCAGATACACTGAAACTTACAGAAAAGAATGTGGGGAAGTGCCTTGAGCACATGGGCACTGGGAAAAATTTCCTGAACAGAACACCAAGAGCTAATTCTCTAAGATCAAGAATTAACAAATGGGACCTCATAAAATTGCAAAGCTTCTGTAAGGCAAAGGACACTGTCAATAGGACAAAATGGCAACCTACAGATTGGGAAAGAGCTTCACCAATCCTACATCTGATAGAAAGCTAAGGTCCAATATATACAAAGAACTCAAGAAGTTAGACTCCTGAGAACCAAATAACCTTATTAAAATGGGGTACAGAGCCAATCAAAGAATTCTCATCTGAGGAATACTAAATGGCTGAGAAGCACCTGAAGAGAATTCTGGGTCAACAATTAGAGCTACTAATATTAAGAAATCTGTGCTTTGTTTTTGTTGTTGTTATTTCTTGTGTGTGTGTGTGTGTGTGTGTGTGTGTGTGTGTTTATAGGTGTGTGTCTTCTTAGCCCAAAACCTTCAGATGATTGGTAGAAATACCAGTCTGAAGAGGAGTGAGGACTAGAGGTTGAATACAATTACATTGCAAATTTAATCATCCAATTATATTATATACAATGAATTTCTAAGGAAAAGAATGAACCCTAACATTCAGGTTAATTCCCTGTGTTGTCAATATCAGAGTCACATATTAATACCAAAAGTGTTAGACATTGGGAAAAGACTCTAGGATTGTTTCTAGTGAAATGCTTCCTTTTCATATTTTTTCATTGTGATTATATAGTAATTACTGCAAATATGAGTCATAACAGGTTTCTACCAGTCAAAAAGCTTCATAGTGTATTTCTGAACTTGAGAGTAGTATCCATCCTGTGATGGCTAATGTTATATGTTAAATAGGCAGATTTATATTACTCAGGCATCTGAAAAAACATGATATTTGATATTCCTTAAAGACTTTTTCTAAAGAAATTAATATTTAAATAGTTGAATTTTGGATTGGTCATCTTACACAATGTGGGTGGGATTTATGCAATCATTGGAAGGACTTAGTAGAACCAACACTAAATTCCTTGGAGAAGGAGATAATTCTACCTCTAACAACAAAAATAACAAGAGGCAATGATCATTGGTCCTTAATATCTCTCAACATTAATAGACTCAATTCCCCAATAAAAAGACATAGACTAAGAGACTAAATATGTATACAGGACCCAGAATTTTGCTGCACAGAGGAAAAACACCCCACTGTCTAAGACAGAGCCTGATATAGCTGTCTCCTGAGAGGCTCTGCCAAGACCTGGCAAATCAGAGGTGGATGCTCACAGTCATCTATTGGATGGAACTTAGGGTTACCAATGAAGGAGCTAGAGAAAATACCCAAGGAGCTGAAGGGGTTTGCAGCCCCATAGGAGGAACAACAATATGAACTAACCAGTATCCCCAGAGCTCCCTGGAACTAAGCCACCAATCAAAGAAATCACATGGTGGGACTCCAGTCTCTAGCTACATATATAACAGAGGATGGCCTAGTTGGTCATTAATTGGAGGAGAGGCTCTTGGTCCTGTGAAGGTTCTATGCTCCAGTATAGGGGAATGCCAGGGCCAGGAAGCTGGACTTGGTGGGTTGTGGAGCAGTGTGAGGGGGAGGGTATAGGGGATTTTCAGGGGGTGAAACTAAGAAAGGGGATAACATTTTAAATGTAAATAAAATATCTAATAAACAGAACAAAACCAACAAACCAAACAATGAAACAAAAACCAAAAACTAAGACAGACACTACCTCAGAGTAAAAGGCTGGAAAAAATTATCCATGCAAATCTTCCTAAGAGACAAGCTGGAGCAGTCATTCTACTATCTAATAAAATAGACTTTCAACCAAACGTTACCAAACAAGCTGGAGCAGCCATTCTACTATCTAATAAAATAGACTTTCAACCAAACGTTACCAAACAAGCTGGAACAGCCATTCTACTATCTAATAAAATAGACTTTCAACCAAACGTTACCAAAAAACGAGGAAAGGCAGTTTATACTCATCAAAGAAAAATCTACCAAGATGAACTCGCAATCCTCAGTATCTATGCTACAAATGCAAGGGTGCCCACATTTGTAAATTCTCTTTTTCTCTTATGTTATTTGGTGATGAAACATTATAAGAAGGTTCTAATTCACCTATAGCTTGATAGGAAGCTTTTTCCTTCCTGAGTGGATATAGTCACTTATTGAAAATAGAAACATCAAGATACATGCATATTTATTCCTTAGAAAATGACTCAATTAATAAAGTATATATAAAAGGTATATATATATATTCATATAAATCAATTTATTAAAGTACAAAAGCACATGCTCATCTTATAAGATGTAGAAAAATTGTGTTCAAATCTTATATCTCTTTATGCTTAAAGATATCCTAAACACACACACACACAGACACACACAGACACACAGACACAGACACACACACACACACACACACACACACACACACATGCCTATGGTATAAAATTTATGTTCAATAGCCTGTCAGACTAGTTAAATAGAGAAGCTTTGTTTACAATTAAAGACCCGGCTTTAATGAAGAAAAGATGGAGAGATATCAGGAAGATATCTCTGCCTTCCACATGGACCCTTATATATACACATATGCAGCTTAATGTACCTGTGAAGATGTTTACACAAAATGTACATATATCACATATAGCTTACACAATGTTACATGGACATACAAATATCTACACATGTCAACAAAACTAAAAGTGAGACATATACAATGGCATGTGAAAGAGAATAATTACAATAATTATTATTAATAATATAGAATCTTTTTGGTGATGAAGGTCAAGTGACTGCATTCCCATCTTACTTTTTGGCCTTTTAATCATGTTCCTTGCTGAAGAGAATGGAGAACAGAGAATGATCTATGATTACGATGTTTTCTGTTTCAAATGAGTACATGTACTCAGCATGTAGCAAAAGTAAAAGAAAAAAATAGCAAGTAGCAAATAGAAACAAGGATAGATAGCAAGAAATGATTGAACAGCACACTTACAACAGCTAGCAGCAGTTATTGAGGAAACTTATTTGAAAGAAAATAAACAAAGGTAACACCATGAAAAGGCATAGGGGGGTGCTTCTGAACGCAGCAGAGTAAAAGAAGTCCTGATTGAGAGGCTCTGTCTTAATGAGCTTCTAGCTTCCTGTTTTTACTGAAGCTTATTTTTTTTTAAAACCATGAGAGAAGCAGCAGCGATGCCTGTTGTCAAGGATACAATGTCTTTAACATCCTTAGCTTCTTGCTGCTTTTCCATTATCTATAACAGACTAACAGAATAAGAGCACAGCCTGATCCAGGCCAGTTTTTTTTTTTTTTTTTTTTTTTTTTTTTTTTTTTTTTTTTTTTTTTTTTTTTTTTTTTGTGGATCCTTCACATAACCAAGCCTGGGTCTGAAAGAGAGAAGATCCTACTTTCAACAAGTTTAAACAGCACATTGTGATTTAGCAATGTCAAGTATATTAACTAAAGCAGTAGTGGCTAGAACTGTAAACATATCTGTTACCTGGTTCTTCATCAGTGGGGCATGGTCCAAGTATATCTTACTGCCTCACCAAAGGAGAGGCAGTATTATATATTTATTAAAATATTATGAAAAGGACATTTCTTTTAAACAAATCCAACTCAAATAATGCTAAATGTGTGGTTTAATTTTTTTCCATTTTTTTATTAGATATTTTTTAAATTTACATTTCAAATGCTATTCTGAAAGTATCCTCCCCCCTCCCCCCTCCCTGCTCCCCTGCCCACCCACTCCCACTTCTTGGCCCTGGCGTTCCCCTGTATTGGAGCATATAAAGATTGCAGTACCAAGGGGCCTCTCTTCCCAATGATGGCCGACTAGGCCATCTTCTGCTACATATGGAGCTAGAGACACGAGTTCTGGTTAGTTCATATTGTTGATCCTCTTCTAGGGTTGCAGACCCCTTCAGCTCCTGGGGTTCCGCCGGTAGGATTTGCTGAAGGAGGCAGAGGCGGGAGGATCACGAGTTCGAGGCCAGCCTGGGTTTAATTTTTTTTTTTTTAATTGCTTAGACGATTGTAGAGATTTTATGAAACTTAGTTGAGAATTATCTCAGAAGCACATCTTCTAACCAAGCATCACAGTTGTTTAATGCAAAATTGAAATATGTAGAATCTTTTAAATATGCTCATATTCAATGATAAAAATTGCTCATGCTCTAGTCTTTTAAAAATTAGTCCCAGCACTCGGGAGGCAGAGGCAGGCAGATTTCTGAGTTCTAGGCCAGCCTGGTCTACAGAGTGAGTTCCAGGACAGCCAGGGCTATACAGAGAAACCCTGTCTCGAAAAACCAAAAAAAAAAAAAATGTTCATCATTTAAAGTTTGCATAGACCTTATCTTTTAATTAATGCTTGTTTTCAATATCTCACAAGTACATGTAATGAATTAATTTCCTAGATGTTTATTCTCTATTCATCTTATATTCCACAAAAGTAGTACACAAATTTCTGAGCTTATTCTGGAAACAGAGATTGTGGAGCCTTGGTTGTTTACTGTTAAGAACGATTTCTGAAGAGAAATTAATACAACAACCTAAACAATTCTTCAAATTTAAACAAGCTCCATATGAAAATCAGGGACCAGTTTTAATTTCAACAGAAACTACCTGCTGGGCTATTGTCTTAAGAACTTCTGCAGGCAGGCATATCTTCCTCTCATCAATATTGATATGTGACCATTTAATAGCTCAAACTATTTAGAATTTTACAGAAATGGAGGTAAACTAATCAAGGACACTATAAGAACATGTAGTTGAGACAAGTTCAATTTGCTTTATCTTTTTAAAAAAATAATTAATTATTTTATTTATTTACATTACAAATGTCTCCCTTCCCGGTTTTCCCCAACCCCCTCACACTATCTCCCTTCCCCTTCACCTCTAAGAGGGTGCTCTCCCACCTACCCATTCCAACTTTATCCTAGCATCCCCCTTCTCTGGGTCATCAAGCCTCCACAGGACCAAGAACATCTATTCCCACTGAGGCCAGACAAAGCGGTACTCTGCTACAGATGTAATTGGGATAACAGGACCAGCCTATGTGGACTTTTTGGTTGGGGGCTTATTCCCTCTAAGCTCTGAGGTGTCTGGTTAGTTGATCCTGATTTTTTTCTTATGGAGTTGCAGTTCCCTTTAGCTACTTCAGTCTTTACCTTAACTCTTCCATGGGGGTCACTGGGCTCAATCCAATGGCTGCTTTTTGTTTTGTTTTGTTTTTTTAATTAAATATCTTCTTTATTTACATTTCAAATGCTATCCCGAAAGTTCCCTATACCCTTCCCCCAACCTGCTCCCCTACCCACCCACTCCCACTTCTTGGCCCTGGCATTCCCCTGTACTGTGGCATATAAAGTTTGCAAAACCAAGGGGCCTCTCTTCCCAATGATGGCCGACTAGGTCTTGGTTTTAAGTATCTATATCTGTCTCAGTCAGGTGCTATCAGAGCCTCTCAGAGGACAGCCATACCAAGCTCCTGTCTGCAAGCACATCTTGGCATCAGCAATAGTGTCAGACTTTGCTTTCTTAGCATGGGATGGATGAGGCAGTCTCTGGATGGTCTTTCCTTCAGTCTCTGCTCATTTTTTCTCCCTGCACTTCTTTTAGACACGGACAATTCTGGGTTAAATATTTTGAGTTGAGTGGGTGTCCCAATCCCTCAACTGGGGGCCATGTCTATCTACTGGAGGTAGTCTCATCTCCCTACTGTTAGAGACTTTAACTAATGTTATCCCCATTGGGTCCTGGGAGCCTCCCACATCTGTGGTGTCTGTGACTTTCTAATAGTTGCCTTTGTTTAACACCCCACACTGCTTCATGGTCCTATTCGTTCTCCTGGTCCTCTAGCCTTTTCTCCTCTCTTCCTCTATACCTAATCCTAACTTCCCTTTTTCCTTCTGTCACCAATCTCCTACTCAGGTTCTTCTCTCTCTCTCTGACTCCTGTGATTATTCCCCACCCCCTCTCTAAGTGGGATTGAAGCATCCATCCTTGTGCCTTCCTTCTTGTTCAGCTTCATATGGTCTGTGAGTTGGATCATGGTTATTCTGAACTTTTGAGCTAATCTTTTAAAATGCAAAGTGCACCTACCTAAGTCAATTTTTAAAAATCTTCTACGGTTAACTCTCACACAGGATGAAAATTTTAAAAGGATATTTTTGCATGTGGAACGAGAGGTTTAAATTTGACAACTGTGAATGTGTAAAATTTGAGAGGTATGTGGGGACATAATGGGAACTATGAGTATAGACTTTTTAAAATATAGGAATCTGTCTCCTTCTTTTATAGTCCAAAAAGACATCCAGCTAGTATCAGAGGACTGGCTCATAATACATAAATAAACCCAAACTGCCTATTAAGCCAATACTTCCTGAAACAGTCATGAGCCACTAGTTTATTGTTAGTCAAACTGTTAAACTGTTTTTTTGTTTGTTTGTTTGTTTTGTTTTTCAATTTCAAGATGAGGTGGTATTAATGTCCAAAAAATGTTTAGTACATTCAATTGAGTACTTGTAAAGTTAATGATCTAATAGATGAGGGCACAGTGCTTGAAGCCATATGAGACTATATGCAAACTATTTAAGACTGCATTGCAAGGCACAAGGAAATAAAGACTAAAATTGACATTTTTGACACTTCCTTTACAATTTTCATGCTATCTCAAACACTGATTTTTCTTTAATGAAAATTAATTCTTGAACTAAAACCTGCCATGTCGCCTTATATCCCAGCTTGTCTATGTGTCATAATCATGACCAGATTATACTCTGAAATAATACCATGACGAACAATAAGTTAGGAGAAGTTCAGTGATTGCTGAAGCCATTAGCATAGAGGTAGGGCTATAGCTTGCTTGGTTGAATTGAGGTTACAATAAAAGTGTAAAACCAGAGTTGCTGATTCAGAGAAGTTCAGGATGCTGTCTTGCCTCGGAGTGCAGATTCATATTTGACCTTGAGGCCTTGGAAACAAGATAGTATATCCCTTTCATACTCTTTATGTCCTGTTATCAAAGTGGCTATAAGTAATTAGCTTAAGATAATAATGATACACTCATTTTATCTTATGAGTTATAGGATTAGTGGTAGTAACAGACGGGACTCATATCTAGCCAACAGAAACAGATCTTATAGATAGGAAAAATGACCAGACTCAGCAAAGAGAAAGAAGTAGGAAGAGAAAGCTCTCTGATTTTCTAACTCATCCATTAGGCATTGAATCCCCCTGCATGATGAAGTGTTTGGAAATGCAGGTCTTCTGTGAATATGCAGAAACCATGGAGAGCTGTGAACAAGTCTAACTAGTGCTATGGTAATACTCAGAAGTTAAACTGACTGAAATTTTCTACACTCAGACTTTCCTCTTATAAATGGTTTAAGCCATTTAAACTGGCAGCTTGTAATTTATGGTCCAATGTGTCCCACTGAACCTTGACTCTCATTGCTCTCCCTGTGCCCTTGGGTTCTCTCTCTGCCCTTCTGTCTTGCTCTGGGTCCTGAATGGCTGACCATTACAGACTACATCACCGGGAACTCTTTGCCCTCTGGTTTCCGGCTAGCATCAGCTACTAGAACAGCCCTAAAAATCAGAGCAATTTCTGTTCTTACAATTGTGTCTCTGAATATGACTTTGGCTCTAAGAGATGCTAACTTTGGTCTAGTGGCATTTATATCTCATTGACAGTTCTCAATCAATTTTAATGACCTGATTTCCTATTTTACACTGGGGAATAAAATCATCATTTAACAATTTCTAGTTCTTGGTGTGTCAACATATATTTATATATGTGTGTGTTACTCATCTTTGCAAATTTTTTCACTTATATCATTATCAGTAGAGGAGAATGTCTGTTTTTCATTGGGCTTCTGACTTTTCACTAAAGAGTTCAACTTCAAAATATTTAACAAGTATATCAATATAATGATGATTAATTTCTTTTAAAATTCAGAAAAAAAATAGGCTAATACTAACTTTTATAATAAAATCGAGATTGTCAACCTGAGTACTATTGAGATACCACAATACATAGAATATCATAAAATATGCAGGCAAAACAACAATTTTGAAGTCTCTTCAGGTTAGAGATATGAATTCAAGACATTTCAAGAACCTATTACTTCTAAAGGTTTTTGCCGTGATTTTTTCCTGGTTTCTGGAGATTTCTTGGAAATGATATGGGTCATATTTGACTTCATACACACCAATTTCTGTGCCTTCATTGTTACCCAAGATATATAATTCCATAATGAATGTTCTAAATCGCTAAGGAATAAGAGAGGGTGATATCTATCGATCATGTTATCATGCTATCTTGGCAAATTTTTATATCATTGTTTTCTAATAAAACTAGAAATCTTTGAGCATCGGGGTCAAGACTTTATTGTTTAGCTATCTTTGAACAAATAGAAATTCTAAGTGACCAATCTTTTATCATTGTAGGAAAAATATTTAAAATAATAAACTTTTTAAGAGAAAGGTTCATTTTGGATCATAGTTTTGGAGAATTTAGTCTACTTTCTTTGGGTCCCTTGCTTTTGGTCCTATGGTCAGGCATTATAAAATAGGGGAGGTACATTCTGGAAGGATTCCTTATACTTGGCTGCCAGGAAATAACAAGAATATGAGACCAGAGTCCTGAGAGCCCTTTCAAATACATCCCTACCATTGACTTAACTTCTTTCAGATATTACTTCTTAGATATCCCATCAGCTTGCAATAATACTATGTTAGTATCATAGGCTTTTACATATGGCTCTTTGATATACATTTTATCCAAAAAAGTATGCTGCCAACGCAGGTTTTATTTATTTTTAAAGTTTAAATTACTATTTTTAATTTTTTTATTAAAATTTTTTCATTCAATATGTTGATGATATTCCTCCCCTCTACTCCCAGATGTTCCTCACCTCAGCTTTGCAACTGTATGTTTTTATCTGTCTGTCTAAAAAGAAAACAAGACAAAACCAACAAAAATAAAAATGAACATCAGAGACGGACTTAAGGAAAGAAATTCTCTCTTGAAAATCTCTTCCTCTCTCTTTTACACACACACACACACACACACACACACACACACACACACACACACATCTGTACAAGATAGCTTTCTAGTTCTAGTTCTGAGAAGTAGATACAAGCTCTCATCCCTAATTCAGAAGGTATCTCTAATTGATAGGGACATGGAAATGAAAAAAAAAAAGTTCTGTCCAAGAGAGACTCACTGGAGGGATACCACACACACACACACACACACACACACACACACACACACACACACACACACAGAATTTTCAAGTGAAAACAAAGAATGGGAATAAGCAAACAAATAGAAGAAAGAGTCAAAGTAAAAGCATGACTGACGCACATGCATAGTCAGAGAAGCCATGGCAGGCATGCACAGGGCCTGTATAGTTCTGCACCAAATAGGGGTCCCAGTGCTAAGAGGAGGAGATACAGCCCCATTCCTAGCTCAGAAGCTATCTCCAATTGATAACCACTTGCAAATAGAAAAAAATTAATTCTTCCCAAAAGAGTCTTATGTCAGGGATACAAACCACTCTTCAGGCAGGTCCCGTGCCCAGCAGAAGATGAACAACACAAAATGAATTCAGTGGAACCATTAGTTTCTTCCTCTCTTAGGATCGGTTTTAACAGAAGTATTCTAACAAGATATGTGAAACTGAAAGAAGATATGTGAAATTGAAGTCAGAATTAGAATATTTTATCTTTGGTTCATTGATTTGTTATTTTTTTTGTTGTTGTTCTAATAAAACATCAAGACGATAATAAGCTTGATTTATTTCAACGTATGGTTCCAGCTTTGCTTTTGCCCATAATACCAATGGGTATGTGACAACTAGTGGTCAGAGCAGGAAGCTGCTAGGTCACATCTCAGCTCTATATAGAAGCTAAGAGTGAGCAGGATTCAAGGTGTCACTATTAACCACAAAGTCACTGCATCAAATTTCCTCCATCATGTCTTTACCTTATTAAGGGTTCAATAGTTACTTAAATACACTAGCCTATAGGTAACATTCCCCATCCAAAGCACCCCACTGTGTAAAGTAGAGGAAGGCATTGAAAATAATATTTTCTAGAAAATAGACTAGCAAATTGGATACTATTGCAAAAGAGAATGACTGAAGATTCATGTGTGGAACAAGGAGGCATATCAATCTAAGTGGTTTTTCTTGCCATAGAATACTTGCTAATTCCCAGTGCTTATTTACCGAACATTGCTTTATTTAGACAGATAAAGTTCTTAGATGAATCTCATTATCCTCAAGGATGATTAGTTGCCTGTGGTCAGAGTGGGTGTGTTTTTGCTGCTGTTTTACTGCTTATAATGTAGTTTAAAGGAATTTTATTACATTTGAGGCCCAGGGCCCTTGTTTCTATCCCTCTATAATTGGGCTTCAGTGACTTGAAATACCAATTGAGGTAAATAAAACCTGATAAGTGAAAAATTTATAGAGGTCCAGTGAAATAAGAAGTGTCAAGTTCTTGCTATTATGGGAGATGTATGTCTATGATGTGCCAGAATATCTTTGTTAATAGATAAATAAGTGCTTTTAATCTTCTTAGTAATGGTTATGCCTATATATTATTGGCTTATGAGTGTGCTAGCATTCAGAGGTGTTATGTTGTTCAGTCCTTCTTGCCTCATCTGTCAGATTCCTTACCAGACATATTACATAGATTTACCAAAATTGTGATGGTAGTGATTGGTCTTACTGATTCATATAAATAGTTTATATGTTCTCTTAGCTCTTTATTCTTTTTTTTTAAATTTTTTTCTCTTTATTAGATATTTTCTTCATTTACATTTCAAATGTTATCCAGAAATTTCCCCTTACCCTCCCGCATCCCCGCCCTGCTCCCCTACCCACCCCCTCCCACATGATGGCCCTGGCGTTCCCCTGTACTGGGGCATATAAAGTCTGTATGACCAAGGGGCCTCTCCTCCAAATGATGGCCAACTAGGCCATCTTCTTCCATATATGCATTAGCTCTTTATTCTTATAGCTCCTTACTATTTCTAACACATTTATATTGTACCACAATGAGCTATTCCACGCTTATATTTCAGGAGGCAGGATCCATTAATTCTCTGAGGATAACTGTTTCCTCAGAGAGCCTCAAGATGTTCCAGAACAGAGCTCTGAGATGACATAGTAGGTGAAATTGAATGTCATCTGTACTCTGTACGCTAGAACTGTAGGAGAAAGTGAGTGCTTAACCATTTCAATCATCTCTAATTAGAAAAAGGTACTTTACATAAGAAAAATGTATTTTGAATGTTTAACTAACAGAAAATATAAGATATAAAGTGACATGGGCTATCTCCACCTCTACTTCTTGACCAGGTATTGAAAATCAGAATGCGGATGACAAGTGTTAAGTTAAGAGGTTACACTTGCCGCAGATGGACCTCACTTGGGTCCTCAATCCATGGGCAAAACTCCAGTTACAGGTAGGCAAAGGAGTCTGCAAAAATGGGGTGACAAATAGGCTCGACACAAGGGACTGTGGATCTCAATGTAATTTGTCAAATTGAGCATCAAACTTTTTATACAGAAGAAAATAGGGAAGTTAGGTGACACACTGGCAAGATACAGTGAGGTTACTGGATTCTTACACAAAATAGAGGAATGCAAACACGGAAGGACTGGCAGGAACCAACTGGGATTAAATTCAATGTTAACAACTGGGATCAAAAACAGCCCCACCTAAAGTCAGTTTAAATTTAGAAGCCAGAGGCAAGGGCTTCATGCTCTTACCATAGTTCCTATTCTAGCCTATTGTATAGTCCACCTTCCCACTAGGCCATTGTAAATACCTGTGTATGGATGTAACTCAGCTATCTATAGTTCTAAATATCTACTCTGGTTCCTCCTTAGATCACAAACTTCCTTCTTCCTAGATAATGGTAAATTCCTGCATAGGGCAGTGGTGACTTAGCTATCCATGCCCAGGGTCGGCTCAAGGACTGCCTAGAATCTATATGTCAAGTAGAGGCACTTATAATAAAGCAATATTAAGGGAAAGCACACAGATCTATTTACCAACTAAAGCAAGGACATTGGAGCATTCGTTATACAGGGTGCTGTGGTTCCAGGAGACCAAGTTTCTGTGAACTTTTTCCCCTCAGTACAGCACCCAGGTTTTTGGGGCTTTTCACGCTTGTCACTCCTGGAGTGTATGTAGCAGACATTGTCCATGGATTGTCCCTACAATCCTACAACTCAGAGTTGGCACATTCTGTGTATTTAATGATCACACCATGGGTAGGCTGAATGTCAGGCTCACATGTAGTACTGTCTGTCAAAAAATGGGATAAAAAGACAAAAAAAAAAAAAAAACCACCAATGCCTTACTATGATTTGTGTGAGTGTGAGTGTGTGTGTGTGTGTGTGTGTGTGTTTATTGGGAGTCAAACCAATGAACAGCAGGCATTTTTACTAACTGAGTCAAATACCGTCTCCGTATTCAACAGTTTTTGCACAATAAATGCAGTTTTTAGAGAATGTTTTGTTACAGTTCAGTTCTGTTTTTCATATATTCA
>LR751339.1:158353-185295 GCA_902729485.2 Mus minutoides
CTATTCTTACACAGTAACATGGTTCTGCCATTTTCAGACTGGAATTATAGTATTTTTTTATAATGTTTGGCAAATAATACTAAGTGGCAATGTGAGTATATATATATATATATATATATATATATATATATATATATATATATATATATATATAAGTTTAAGAACAAAGTTATCTTTGTTTCAACAAACACTATGGTTTGCTTAATCTTTGTAGCCCCAAATGCCAATAAAATTTATGGGTGGCATATAAACTCAACACCTCAACACCAGTATAGTTCATTCCTTAAACAAAATGAGGACCACGGAGAAAAATGAGACCAACTTTGTTATATATTGTTGCTGTCTGTATTCATATCGTAATATTAAGTTTTATGGGACAGACCATAATATTATACTAAATTATTATTATTCTAAAATATATACTTTATACAAACATATTCTAAAATAGAATTTCAGTGGACTTATCCTATTATGGGTAGTGGAATACCAGAACTAAATATCACATGCTAGTGAATAAAATCCATTGCACCTACCTAAATAGAAATCCAGCTTCAGGGTTGTACATAATATTATATATTATGAAAATCTGGACATGACAAAATGTATACTCTAACATTCATTTACTTGTTCACGCACTTATAGTAAGTAGCACTAGCTTACTTTCATTTGAGTGGTTGGTCAATGGAGCCCAATAGACCTCCAAATGTTTTACAGTCTGTGCTCTCATTTATTTCCCAGAAATTGATACTAAGATCCTTTTGGTGATGACACCATCTACATAAGTCATAAAACGCTATGATATCCAGCTGGTATTCACCTGGATGCTTCAAGCCCACTGGATTAATTTTATAGTATTGAAAGCTGCTATGAATATTACCAGAAAAGAGACACAATTGTCAACCTTACTGAACTTGAAACCTTATCATTTACAGCAATGACTGCCCTAATAAGATAATACCCACAGGTACTTTAGAGACCTGAATGTTATGGGAGTACCACTATTTTCTAACTTTGTCTAAGAACTTACATCCTAATGGAACCCATACTTGGAACTGTCTGTATTGGAACCTATGGTTAGATAAGTTATAATTTCTAGAAGAAAACCTATTTCTATTATCTTGAGGAAAAGATATAGTATCAAATCCCTAAGGAATTGTTGTAATACCCACATAACATAACACCAGTGTATCCATCAGTTACTATCAAAGAATTCTGCTCCTTCACTAGATACTAGTTTACAGGGAGAGCCTCAACTGGTCAAAGTGCAGAAAATAAGATATGGGGAGTGTGTGGCTCTAAATTTTAGATTCATATTATACTTTTCCCATCTTGGCTCAGAGATTATTTTAGACTAGCAGTCAGAACAATTGTAAGAGTCAAAGATGATAGGTAGCTTTAAAGAACTGTATCTTTTGAGAACAGGAAAATTGAATGTATAAACTCATCTTGATTGTAAGAGTATGCACAAAGCCTAATTCAATCCAAATCTCAGCATGTGTATGGGAGGGAGACAAGAAGTCCTACTCCTAGCTGATAACCTATTGTTATTTGATAGCTGTGAGGGAAGAAAGAGGCAGTTTCTTTGAATATTGTGACATATTCTAGAATAGGTGCTATAACTAAAAGTAATTTGCAAACATTATTTGGCTTCAAGTCAGAAGAAGAAGAAGAAGAAGAAGAAGAAGAAGAAGAAGAAGAAGAAGAAGAAGAAGAAGAAGAAGAAGAAGAGGAGGAGGAGGAGGAGGAGGAGGAGGAGGAGGAGGAGAAGGAGAAGTAGATGAAGAAGAGAAGGAGGAGGAGGAGGAGGAGGAGAAGAAGAAGAAGAAGAAGAAGAAGAAGAAGAAGAAGAAGAAGAAGAAGAAGAAGAAGAAGAAGAAGAAGAAGAAGAAAGCGAGGAAGAAGAGGAAGAGGAGGTAGAGGAAGAAGAAGAAAGTAGAAGAGGAAGAAGAGTAGGAAGATAAAGAGGAAAAGAAAAGAAGAGGAAGAAGAGAATAAGGAAGAGGAAGAGGAAGAAGAAGAGGAGGGCGATTCATAGTTGAGTGGGTACTATTGGGGTATGGTGGATCTAGTAGCAGTTTGGAGAAGGGGTGTGAATAATGATAAAAACCCATTGTATAAAATTCTCAAAGAATAAATAAAAATGGATTTTTAAAAAATGTTTAATCTTTTTTACACTCTAGTCTTTTTTTTTCTTTTTTTTTCTAACATTTATTAGATAATTTCTTCATTTACATTTCAAGTGTTATCCAGAAAGTTCCCTATACCCTCCCCCCTCCCAGCCCTGCTCCCCTACCCACGCGCTCCCACATCTTGTCCCTGGCGTTCCCCTGTACTGAGGCATATAAAGTCTGCATGACCAAGGGGCCTCTCTTCCCAATGATGGCCAACTAGGCCATCATCTTCTATATATGCAGCTAGAGACATGAGCTCAGGGGGTACTAGTTAGTTCATGGTTATTCTTTCACCTAGAGGGTTGAAGACCCCTTCAGCTCCTTGGGTACTTTCTCTAGCTCCTTCTTCCTTGGGAACCTTGTGTTCCATCTAATAGCTGACTGTGAGCTTCCACCTCCATGTTTGCCAGGCATTGGTATAGTTTCCCCCAAGACAGCTATATCCGGGCCCTTCTTTAAGTTCCTCCCTGTCTGCCTCTGACTGTTCTATATCCCATACCTCTTCACCTTATCCCTCTCTCCAAGAAGATGTCTCCACCCCCACCTCCACACAAGCAGACTCCCTGGGACCTCAAGTCTCTTCAGGTTTAGGTGCATCTTCTCTCACTGAGTCAAGACCCAGCCGTTCTCTGCTATATATGTGTTGGGAGTGTCAGATCAGCTAGAGTATGCTGCCTCATTGGTGGATCAGTATGGGAGCAATCTCAGAGGTCCAGGTTAGTTGAGACTGCTGGTCTTCCTATAGATTCGCCCTCATCCTTAGCTTCATCCTGTTTTCCCCTAATTCAATCACAGGGCTCACCAGCTTCTGCCCACTGGTTGAGTGTAAATTTATGCATCAGACTCCTTCAGTTGCTTCTTGGGCCTTTTGCAGGGCATTCATGCCAGGCTCTTGTTTGTAAGCACACCATAGGATCAATAATAGTGCCCGGTCTTGGGGCCTCCCCTTGAGCTGGATTCTAATGTGAGCCTGTCACTGTGCCTCCTTTCCTCAGGCTCTTCTCCATTTTTGACCTACGGTTCTTTCAGATAGGAACAATTCTGGGACTAAGTTTTTGACTGTGAATGGCAACTCCATTGACTGTGGAATGGCAACTCCATCCCTCCACTTGATGTCTTGTCTTTCTACCGCAGGTTGTCTCTACAAGTCTCTATCCACTGTAGGGCATTTCATCTAAGTTCCCTCCCTTTGAGTCCTGAGAGTCTCTCACCTCTCAGGTCTCTGGTACATTCTAGATGGTCCCCCTACCTCCTACCTCTCGAGGGTGCCTGTTTCCATTTTTTTTTCCGCTGGCTCTCAGGGCTTTGGTCTTTATCTTCCCCAGCTACCCAATTCCTGATCCTGTTTCCCCTATTCCCCTCCCTGACCTCTTACCTATCCAGGTCCCCTCCTTCACTACCCCCTTTAGTGTTTCCTTTCTTCTCCCTCCCAAGTGGGATTGAAGCATCCTCACTTGAGCCCTTCGGCCTGTTAACCTTCTTGAGTTCTATAGACTATCATGGGTATTCCGTACTTTTTTGGCTAATATCCATTTATTTGTGAGTACATACCATACATGTTCTTTTGGGTATGAGTTATCTCACTCAGGATAATATATCTATCTCCATTTGCCCGCAAATCTCATGATATCCTCGTTCTTAATAACTGAGTAGTATAAATGAATCACACTGTTTCCATTCTTCTGTTGTGGAACATCTGGGTTGTTTCTAGCTTCTGACTATTACAAATAAGGCCACTATGAATATAGTGGAACATTTGTCCCTGTGGCATGGTGGCAAATCTTTTGGGTATATGCCAAAGAGTGATAATATAATTAAGTCTTCAAGTCTACTTACAAAATACAATATTACCAATCTTTAAATTGAGATTCATAATATGTGTACACACACACACACACACACACACACACACACACACACACATTCAATCATTTAAATATAATGTACATAATATATACATGTATTTCCTTTGGAACTTTTTTTTTCCTTTTCTTTCTTTTATCACCTTTCAATTATTCCTTTTGTTTCTCTTGATCATTCTTTATTGGTATTTTATTTTTCAATATACATTTATTGTGCATCACAATTAATTAGAGCATATCTGGCTATATGAAGAAGGTGTTCATTCATCTGGCATTCTTAGAGGGAATGGTGATAGGGCACTGGAGACCCATTCTCAGGAACTGAGAACTTCAGAGATAAGAGTTGCCATAAGAGTCGAGGAATCCAATTTTCCCCTACTAATTTTCATGGTGAATACATATGAACTATTCATTTTGCAAGTATGACTGTCTCTCAGCATTTCATAGTCTTTAAATATCTTACAGAACATAAAGGATTGACCTCTACATGTGCAGGTTATAATTCTGAATCTCACATTTTCAGGCTTGCATCTGAAGTTTCTGGATCTAAAGTTTTCATAATTTTATATGAAATCCAGTTAAAGGAAGAAAACACATTATATAAAATGCAGCTTTTGAAAGGAAAGATTTTGGTGTCTAAAGTTTGCAGATTCATTTTTGTCCCTGGGATGAGGCTATATGCTACATCTTTTTCTTAACATCTAATGAAATGCATCACTTTTGTTTGATAAGCACAGATTCATGCCATTCCTACATAGAATTGATGATAGGTGTTACTTGCTAAAATGTAACAAATGCTATTATTAAGAATGAGGGGAAAACCTAGAATAGCCTAAATTTTGACACTACCTATGGCCCTTACCATAAAATTCTTAGCTCATGTTTTTAAAAAATCATGCAAGTTCACTAGGTAACCAAACTGTAATTCATAATCTCAAAATTTTAGAAAACTAGCTTTAGTGCTGTATGTAATATTGTATATTATGATGATCTGCACATTGACATAATGAATCTTCTCAAATCATTCATTTATAGGTTATGTATTTATATAGATGCTCCGTTTTTATTGACTGTGTTTTATGTTTAAAATACCACACAAGTTTGAAGACATGAAAAGAAGAAAAAACAAACAAACCCAATACAGTGTAGTTTAGTCAAAAATATTTGAGTCAGATAGACTTAGGCTGAATTATCAAGGTCTATGGAACCTGAGGTAGTGCTGACAATGTCATATATACACACAAATGCAATAATATTTCAAAAGTTTTACAGCTGGGTGGTGGTGCTGCCTGCCTTTAATCCCAGCACTTGGGAGTTCGAGGCCAGCCTGGTCTACAAAGTGAGTTCCAGGATAGCCAGGGCTATACAGAGAAACCCTGCCTTGAAAAAAAGTTTCACATTTTAAATACTATATCATAGTGTAAGAAAATAAAATGTTCAACATTTTGGGATGGAAATTTTATAATGTGTGTGTATATTTTCTTTATTGTTGTGGATTTTTTTGTTTATCTTTATTTTACACCTTTTTATATATCACTATGTAATACATCCTGAGAGAGACATTTACATCTTTTGACTTATACTTTGGCACTGGAATTAATATACATAAACCATATCTACAACATTACCTACTTTAAAAATAAAATTAATAATGATATTTAATAACTAAATAGTATTATTATAATCCCATTTATTTAAACCCTTTTTAGGTTTATAGAATTAGATAAAATTTTTTAAGTGTATCCATGTGTTATCTCAATATTCCCAACTTATTTAACAGTACATTGAATATGATTTTTTTCTTCCTTTCAAAAAAAAGTTATTCCTGTTGTTTTATAGTCGGTTGAAAAATGGAAAGATGAAGTAGTAAATGAATATGTTAATTCAAAAACATTTTGCTGTTTTATCTTCTGACAGTTTCAGTCTACAAAGTGATATATTTGGGCATCAATATTTGATGGTTAGTTTTTGTCAGTTGTCTGGATCCACAATCACCTAAGAAATACGTGTCTGGGCACATCATTGAGAGGCTTTTCAGAGAGGCTTATCCAAGGGGAAGAACCAATCCTAAATGTGCTAACATCATTTGTTTCCCTAAGGTCCCCAGCCATATATGGATCAATATTCTTTTTTCTTGTTGGTTGTCATCATGATCCCAGCTGCTTCTGCAAATGTGTATTTCCCACTGTGATTGAATCCATTGTTCTGAACTACAAATCAAAGATCAGTTTTCTTTAATCTTTTAATTTGCTTTGTTTTTTTTTGTTTGTTTTTTTTTTTTGTTTGTTTGTTTTTTTGTTTGTTTGTTTTGGTCAGACATTTGGTCACAATAATGAGGAAACCAAATAGTATACTGACTGTTATATCTCTCTGAGCTGTGTTTGCTCCTAACAGACCGTAGCATGTTTAATTATCAGAGGTTGTAACTAATCTACAGATATGTTTTGTTTGACTCATTTGGTATTGGCCTCCACCGCATTTATATTTTCTTCATAATTAGAATTGGGACTTTATTTCATATATGGATAGCTTCCATGTGTTAAAAAATAGATTTACTACTAGTTGGTCTTTCACTAAATCCGGTCATTATTAGCCTAATTGATATCAAGTTCTCTCATTCACCATGGTCACCATCATTCTCTCTTATAATCACACACTAGCAACAATTACCAAATTTTATTTAGTACAATATTGTCAGTGTTATATTTCTTATTCTTTAGCAATGGGTAAATAAAATATATCATTTCACCCTACTTCTGTCTTATAAACAGCCATCATTGCATATTTTATTATGTATAATACCCCCAAATCACATGATTTTGAATATTAACTGCACTGGAACAAGTGATCTTAACAGCTGAACCATCTCTCTACTCTGAGGATTTCTAGCTTTTGATCTAAGTAAGTTGTAGTTAGTATAGATAAGAGATTGTTTATCTTGTCAATTTTCTCAAACATCTAACTCTGTTTCACTGATTCTTTACATTGTTCAATTGGTTTTTATTTTATTGATTTCAAGCCCCAATTTGGTTATTTATTGCTTTCTATTCTTTCTTGGGTATGCTTACTTCTTTTTGTTTTTAGAGGTTTGGGTGTGTTTTTATTTTGCTAGTATGAGAAATATCTAATCATTTTTAGGTAAGCATTTTGTGCTATGAACTCTCCTCTTAGCATTGCTTTCATTATTTCCCATAAGTTTGTTGTTTATTTATTTTTATAAAATTCTAGAAAGTCTTTAATTTCTTTCTTTGAGACATCTGTGTTTGGGGATTTACTTTCTATCAGGACCGATTTTTTATGCTGGAGAGAGTTGTTCAGTTTCCATATGCTTATAAGCTTTCTTTTGTGTCTGTTGTTTAATACAAGGTGGTCTTTTAGAATGCAGAGAGATATTTCAACTTTCTTGTATTTATTGAGACTTGTTTTGCAACCAAGTATCTGGGACAACTTTTGAGAAAGTTCTGTGAGTTACTGAGAAAAAGGTATATTCTTTTGTGTTTGGGTGGAACTTTCTCTAATATGCTTTAAGTTCATTTGGTGGTTTATAACTTCAGTTAGCTCCAGCATTTCTTTTTTTACTTTTTGTTTGGATGATCTTTGACATTTCATTGTTGAGACTGGAATATTGAAGTCTCCTACTGTCAATGTATGAGGGTCAATATGTGGTTTAATCTGTAATCATGTTTCTTTTATAACAGTGGTGTCCTTGTATTGAGGGTTTGTATGTTAAGAATTAAACTTTAATCTTTGTGGATTTTTCTTTAATGTACATGTTCTTTCCCTTCTCCTTTTCTAAGTTTTGCTTTGACATCTGCTTTATTATCTGTTAAAATGGCTATATCAACTTGCTTCTCAAGTCCAGTTCCTGGGAATCTATTTTCCTAACAAGTTACCCCAAAGTAATATCTGCTTGATACTGAGGTATATTTCTTGTATGCAGCAGAGGGTGGATCCTGGTTTTGCATTCACTGTTAGTTTATGTCTTTTCCTTTAATTTTTAAAAAAGATTATTAGATATTTTCTTTATTTACATTTCAAATGCTATCCCGAAAGTTCCCTATACCCTCCCCCACCCTGCTCCCCTACCCACCCACTCCCACTTAACTTTTAAATGATTCTTTGTGAGTTTTATATCTTCCACTTCAGTCCCACTTATCTTCTTATCCGTTTGTATCATCTGCCCTCTGCCCTTGCAATCTTCCCCAGAAAAGAAACTAAAAAACTAAACCAATAAACAAACAAGGAAACCAAACAAACAAAACATATAAAATATTTTGTCATCATGGAAATTGCAGTGGATCACAGTATGTCCACAGTATACCCCTTTGCCCACCAACTTTTTTTTGAAAATGCTTCTTCTATCAATGAGTCACTGGTCTGATTTGAGGCCTTTGGCTTATGCTATACCATCAATATTGAATCCTCACAAGGATTCCTCCATATCTTGTTGTCCTGTGTCACAGAGATCCTGAAATTTTCAAGCTAGAGGACCAAGACTTAGTCTTTTTACATACCCCAGCAGTTCATAGATGAATTAGATTTGGGAGTGGTTAAACTCAAAGCCCTTGATTTGAGCAGGTGAGGTAGCTAAAAGTTGGTCAGGCCACCAGTTTTCATAGACCTGCATCACCATGGTGATCTTTCCAACACTGCTCAGGCCAGCTCACTCAATGCTACAGCCAGCAGGAGGTAGAGCAAGGTCTTCTGTTCTCATTCCCTCCAGCTGGCTCACCTGCATGCATGCCACCAGAGCCAACTATACTGTGCTTCTCAGGCAAGGTACAGGGTCTACTCCCCTGACTGGATTAGTACCAGCTTTATCATTCTCATCAAATAGGAGCCAGCTCTCCTGACTGCCACAGATGGTGAAGGGTAAGAGGACATAGAACGTCATGGACCATGAGAGGTGGGGCTAGTTTTCCACTACTCTTTTCCTCGAAAACAGATCACCATCACCCTTTGCTACAAGGGTCAACTCTATTGTATTGCTAAGGCAAGGTACAGGGCCTGTTCTCCAGAGTGCTACAGCAGGTGAGAGGTGGGGCCAGGTCTCCTGAGTACCACATCCAGTGAGGATTTGGGCCAGTATTTCATAGCCCTTCGAAATCAATGTGTTCCCAGGTGCCTGTCCTGGCCAGTTGTGTCTGCTTCATCTTTAATGGTAATATGAATCAGAGACATTGACACAGACTAATACTGCTGCTGCTTGACCGTGGACCCAGACATAGCTCCCAGCAGCAGCACAGGCTTGGATATCATCCGTTGGCAGGGATGGCTACTTACATGTTATTCCTCTCCACCCACATATCTCCAGTTCTACCTTCCTTTGTAATGCTCAACCTATTGTCCTTCTCATAGTCTCCCATCTGCCCAGCACATACTTGCACATCCTAGTGGTACCCATGGTGGATGGGACACATAGCTGGAAGACCTCTGAGTGTTTTCTGCCTGCCTACTCTAAGTTTATATCAGTCTACATCCTGCCAGTGCCCTGTGGTAGTGGACTGGCAGAGTCTGTGTGTTTTTACTGGGTATTGAGAACATTGATATTGAGAGATATTAATGACTAATGTCTGGGCCTCCCTCCTATTTTTTTTCCTGGTGTAAGGTTGGATTGTGAAAAGAAAGAATAGATGAGGTATGCAGGCAGGCTAATAGGTCTTCTGGAAGATGTGGCCTGCGAACGAGCAGGAGATGGAACACAGCAATGAAGAGGGTAGGGGAAAGCAAGGAGGGATGCTCTGTGGGATTCACATGGACATGCACAGGGGAAAGTGGATGCTGCAGCTGCTATTCCATTGCATCGCATCACATCCCTAGTGGTAAGTGAGGATGAGCTTTGGGGGAGCAGAGAGTAGAGTAGGTCTGTAGTCAGCCTACATGGTCCTGGCAGATGTGGCATGTTATCATTATCAAAGGACTGTTATATATTTAAAGTTACTGACTCAAAATTAACAATATAAACATGTGTTTGTTTGAAGAAGTCTTATCCTCAAGAATCAAGGAAATTATGCAGAAAAATGGTCTTTGTGATTAATCCTTTACAATTTCATTTATTCATTTGTTTATTGATTGTGTGTGTGTGTGTGTGTGTGTGTGTGTGTGTGTTTGTGTGTGTATGCATATATGAATGACACCTGTATGGACATCAGATTTTATACAGTATGCTTTCTCTTTCTACCTTGTGTGTCAGGAGTCAGATCATCAAGTTTGTAAGAACCATCTTATCAACCTGAAAAATGGATTTCAGACTGGCTGAAGTATACTTGTAATTTATAGTCATTTTAAGATAATGTAAATAAAAGTTATAGTTATCAAGCCTGAAAGATATGCCTGCCCACACAAACACAGTTAGGATTATTCAATTATACATTCTTGAAAAAAATATTTTATAAAACACAGTATATCTTAAGAAAAGGGTGCACTCATTCTGTCATAAATTATAGTTTAGAAATAATACAATTCATAAAAAAAAAAATTCTAAACACAACCTCAAAGTGCTCCACAGAATGGAAGTTTCCTTCATTAATACTGAACATTTTGAGTTCTGGCCACCACCAGTAGGTCTTCAATGGAAGTCTTGTCAAACATATAAAAGTCACATCACAACTTGTAAATCAATCTTGTCCAAGAAGCCCATTGCAAAATTTCCATAAAACATATAAAGATAGGAAATAAAATTTTACTGCTAATACTTGAAAATGTATAAGATTTATTTTTAATTCTATAACTGTATATTCAGACATCTTATCCTCCTGAAATTAACTAAGATAGGACTTTCTAAGTTTGATAAAACTTAATTATTTACTGGGTCTCTTAAAATTTAATTTACAGCCGGGCGTGGTGGCGCACACCTTTAATCCCAGCACTCGGGAGGCAGAGGCAGGCGGATTTCTGAGTTCGAGGCCAGCCTGGTCTACAAAGTGAGTTCCAGGACAGCCAGGGCTATACAGAAAAACCCTGTCTCGAAAAAAAACCAAAAAAAAAAAAAATTAATTTACAAAGAGAATTGGCCATTTTAGCAGAAAATATTAACATAAAATATGAAGAGGTAAATATTTTATATAAAACTATTATGTAAAATACTTTCTATTTTATGAAAAAAATCTGTTTATAAGTACTTGAACATATATGGAAAAAAAGTTGGAACCTCCTAGTTCTCCCATAATGAGAATATGGTTGTATTAAAGTCTCAAGGGGTCATATCTCTGGAACTGCTGGCAAATTCATGAAGAATCAATATTTGTTATAAATTCAATCAATTTACTGAACTGGGTTCCACAGCCTGATAAGCAATTATATTATATTTGGAGACTGATATTTATGTAGAGATGCTAACATTAAATAAAATAGTAAGAATAGGATATTGATCTACTCAGATAAGTGTTCATGTAAGAATGAGCATTAGAGTAAATACATCTCAAGAAAAGAAACAATGTGCTTATAAATACAAATAAAAACACAAATCTTCCACAAAGAAACAAGCTGTATCAATAAATGAAAAGAATTATTCACATGGGCAGGCATGATTGGTTTTCAATAGAAAGAAATCATACACAAATTAATGACTATGATATACTACATTAATTGAATATAGGACAGATACTGTATATTATCACATTGATACATGCAGAAAAATAATATGACAAAGTATAGTAACATTTAATAAATTAGAAAAATGGAGGCCTATAATACAAATATTAGAAAGCAGAGACAAGTGGATCCTCTGAACTTGTTCACTAGTCAATCTAGCCGAATCAGAGCTCCAAGTTCAAGGAGAGCCTGTGTATCAAAAATCAAGGTGGGGATTTATGGAGAAAGACACATGACATTGACCTCTGACCTTCATATGTACATATGAACATTTGTATATACTGCAAATACACTTACACATGCATCTGAACACAAATGCACACACTACCACACACCATATAGACACTAACATATACACTTATAATAAACAAGGAGAGAGACAGGCATGTACAAACACACACACACACACACACACACACACACACACACACACACATACACAGATTAATTTAAGATGATGAATAAAAGTAGAATTGTAGAAACAAGGGCCAGGGAAAAACACACTGCCCTTGGCTTGACCTCGAGCTCTTGAGAGTTGAAAAACACTTCCTGCTCCCAAGTCAATGTTAGTGACTAAAACCAACCAGCTGTACTACACTTCTCCAGGTTGCCAAGACACTGTTGCACTGGAAAGACCCTCCAAGAATGCTATGCCATAGCTATGAAATAGAAGAATTCATATTGTTCAGCTATGCAAAATTTCCAAATTGACCTAAAAATTGAGTACAATTCCTATCACAACTCCAGTGATAGGTTTTATGAAAATAATGCTTAAATTGACTAGTTTCCAACATATGGAGAATGAAATAAAACACTTAACTCACCCCATATAAAAGATACAATGTGCAATGAGTTAATAATATCGTAAATGTAAGATTGCTAAATGTAGAAATACTGTCTATAGCTCACCTATGGCCTCTGAGTGGTTTCCTTAGTCTTTTCTCCATTTATACTATTGACCTGGTGGGCTTGGCTTTCAGTGGTAGAAATTAAGCCTTTATGATGAAGGAAATTCTGACATTTCAACAGTATGTAATTACCTAAACAATATGCTAAATCAGCCAGAAGCAGAAGACAAAGACTAGGTGATGTGTAATTCAAGGGGAATCTAAACTATCAAACTGTTAGAAGCAGTGATTACAGCTGTGATGCTAGTAAGGTTGAGAAAGAATGAACAGGTGTTACTTACACAGCACAGTGATCATTTAGGTAGCAGAAATAAATTGTCATCTGTGCAACAAGAAGACCACTTAAAAATAGTAAACGCCTTAGTTAGGGTTTCCATTACTTTAAAGAGACAACTCTTATAAGAACAACATTTAATTGGGGTTAGCTTACAGATTCCGAAGTTCTGTTCATTATCATCAAGGCAGTATCCTGCAGGCATTGCACTGGATGAACTGTTAGTCATCTTTATCCACAGGAAGCCGGGAGCAGACTCATTGCCAGGCAACTAGGACAAGAGTCTTAAAGCCCATGCTCACAATGACACACCTACTTCAACAAGGCCACACCTTCTAATAGTGCCGGTCCCTGGGCCAAGCATATAAAATCCATCACAATATATAACTTTAAATTTATATTTTAAAGGTTTTACAACTTAATAATAAATATATGAAGTGTTACATATACTTTTGACACAATTTAATCATTTACTCTCTAGAGAAGCATTATAGTATTACTTTAGACCACTATGTGAATGTGTGTGTGTCATTTACTCTCTAGAGAAGCAATATAGTATTACTTTGGACCACTATGTGAGTGTGTGTGTGTGTGTGTGTGTGTGTGTGTGTGTATAATTTGTATTTATCAAATAAAAAGAAATACAATGATATTTTAAATAAAAAGACGAGCACAGGTCCCTCATCGCATGAGGATCCAATGAGAAGGTAGATATCTATCTACAAGGCAGGTTGAACAAAATCATAGGGTACATAGATATTAGACTTTACAACCTCAAGAGCCAAATACTTTTTTTGATTAACCCATGTCTGAGGTTGCTGTAGTAACCTGGTGAACTGAAGTAGAATACAGTAATGAACAACATGGATGCTCAAGATATAGACTCTTTCTTCTAGCGCAGGCAGGTTTCTGATGGTTGGGTTATGCCGGCACCCTCCCCTTGATTATCTGGGCTATATTCTTCTTGCATATTCTTCTTGCATCCTCCTCTCCCTCTATTTGTCTATCCATCTGTGTATATAATGCTTGCACAATGGTGCAATTATTTAATTTCTGCTTTTCTTTGACCTTTGGCAGATATCATTGTACATGTTTGTCTCCATCTCTGCACTCCTTTGAGGAAGATAGATTGACACAGACATTATAGCAGAGATGGCAATTAAAAAAATTAGAGATAAATTTCAACTTTAAAATAGATTCCAGGAAACTGAATAACACCCCCCAATATATCAATATTTATGAGCTACTAGTGTTGTTCTATCATTATGCATTATAGGTCTGCTAAGGATTTCTATTTTCTCATGATTTATTTTGGTAAATTAAGACACTAAATAATTTTAAAGGATCCAGGAATTTGTTCATTTTTTCTTAGTTATCATTATTGGGCATATAATTGTAAATAATAATTGAAAAAAGACATCCTTCTGAAAATACATTAAAGACAAGGCAAAATTATATTTAATGTGTGTAATTATGAACTAAGAATAAATAGTTGTCCTGCTTAATTTAAATGCAAAAAGCTACATCAACAAAATGTTAATTTAAAATATATTATATATATAAAATGAAATTTTAATTGGGGAAAATGAACATATTTCTGTAAATTTTTCTTCTGGAGAAGTTTCAAGACAACAGTACATTTTTGCTCAGAATGAATAACTCAAAGCCTATAGAATTTTAACTGCTGCTGATATTGTTCATTTCAGAACTTTCAAGTTTTCTGCCTTCGCCAAGTCATTCTTTGTACAGTCATTCTTTCTAGGGCAGAAATCACAACATTGAATATTTATATTAAGTGTCAATAACATTTCAAAATGAGGACTCACTCAGTACAAATATCTTAAACATTCAAATACTCAGTGACTATTTTCTTCTTTTGTCATTTTCTTCTTCCCTAACCATCAATCACATAATCAAATGTTCATTCTATTTCGCATCTATTCCCTTATCTATAAGGGAAAATATTCAATCACAACAATAAAACAAAACAAAACAAAACAAAACACTATCACTACCACCCAACCAGAACCAACAACAAAACCAATAAAATCAAAACGGAAGTCTTACTGGAACTTTTATAACTTAGTTCTAAAATAAAACATAAAAATCATCTGACTAAATGCTCATTGAGTTTTATGGAGAAAATATTTGTGCATTTATTAAAATGTTTTTGAAGATTATTCCATACATGTAATTATTTTGGCATTAAATAAGGAAAGAGGGAAATTAGCAGAAACGTTTAATAATGCTTACCTCCTGGTTGGAGAGGTACATAATTAATAAATAAACACTAGCCCTTGTAATTTGTTAGACCTAATAATTCCTTTGCTTTAAAGAGATGCCTAAAGATGGCAAATGTTAATACTTTTTAAATGGCCAGGGAAAGCTCACTAAGCAATCACCACTGAGTCAAGACTCAAAGAAATCTCAGCACCCAAACATATTTTTATCCCTATAAAAATTCTAACAGCTAATTGGTGTATTTTGAATAGAATTTTAGATAATTTTGTTTTTATTCTATATTCTCTTGGTGATGTTTCCTTCCTTTTCTTTCTAAAGGATTTCCTTATTGGTAGAGATATTGAAGAATAAAGTTCCCCTATGGGTGTAGTTGTCAATTCCTATGATATCAGCACTACAAAATCAGAAGTAGGGTGGTCCCCAGAAGTTTGGAGTGATCCTGGTCCACATAGGGAATGCAGGCTATAGTATCAGATGCTTTAAAAAGAAAGGAAAAGAAAAACAGCTATGAATAAAGAAAGAAACACAGAAACATTTCATTTTATGGTCATAACTAGTAGCTGTGGAAGATTAAGTTCTGCCTCTTAGGAGATTATGATAGGGATATCAAAGTTAGGATCAAGATGTGATATTTATGAGATATTTATATTACATGTTTGACTTAAAGACTCTGAACATAAATGATGAGCCATGATACCCATGGTATATCATGATAGCCGTGGTATCTGAAGTCAGGAGGCTAAGAGAATCAGTCTAGGCAGTAAGCATGGAGCAAGGGAAAAATGAAAACTTGAAGAATTTGATATCCTGAAGCTGTGTGAGATTTCAAAGAAGAATACTGAGTTGTATCAGAAGCTACTGTTCTAAATGGACTCTGAACCTCATACTCTGGTGTTCTGGGTGGTTATATGTAGTTGCAGTCAGACATTGTGACATTATTCTTGCATTCAGGGGCTCAAGACAAACGGACTGGAGAAAATTAAAAAGAAACACACACACACAAACACACAGACTCATTAAGCCTACCAACAAAACTGACCAGCTAACCAACCAACCAGCTAGCCAATCAACTAAACAAACAAACAAAGCCAGGACGATACACAAATATGAAAACAAACATAGAAAGGTGCCAGCTGGGAATGAGTGAAGGACATTTTAAAGTCCAGAGCAACAAAAACACACCAGGTATTCATTCAGATTCAAGATAACAATAGAAAACTCAAGAACATGGTCAGGTACAACGTAGTCTGAGAAGACATACCGTCTCCCCGCCCCACCCCCTGCTTTTTTTGAGCTGATAATAGGTACTGTCTCTAGGGATCAAAAATGTTTCTACTTAGAACATTAAGTAAGTCTTTCCAAGGTATGGTTTTGAAGTGAATCCATCTCTTCCTGTATCCAAGCAGAACACATCCTACTCAAGGAGAGAGAAATGATTTGCCTTTAATACCTTTCTTTTCCAGCACTAGGGTCAGTCTTCTGCTTTTTGTCAAGCTGGAGGCTGTTACTCATGTATCTTCCCTGTCTTGCCACTAAGAAGAAAACTGTATGGTTTAATATCTAATTCACAATGAGTTATTAAAAATATTTTGTACTAAGTATTTGTATGCTTGCTTTCTCTCCTCATAGCTTTGAATGTTATAGATTCTGTAGTTTAGCTTCTGATTTAGGCTTATTCTAATGTGCAATATGATAGATTAGAAACAGACTCAGATCCATGATGTTTGCGATAAGGGCACCCAGTTCTTGTTTTTAGTCGTATAAACTTAAGTCACTTGGTTTCACTTAGCTAATATGTTTTCAAATTTAAATGTGCTCACATTCAATTCATTCACTACTGTTTCGCATTATTAATTAAAAGCAATATTTGCTCTCAGTATTCACCCCATGCATATTTATGCAGTTAAATTCTAGAAATGCCCTTGTCACTGATGAGGTCACTGTTGGGTACATTATCTCATCATCATTTCTGTAAAGTGACTTGTGCTTTCCTATCCTGAGCTTGAAGTCTAGGACAACCATACGTCTGAGTTATTGTTCAGCATGCAAAATATCATTATGAATTGAGGTTAATGATAATTATCTACATTAAACTATATATAAGACTTGTGTATGGAAATCACCGGCATTTTTGCCATATGAGGTCACTCTGAATTTCTCCAGAGCTTTCTTAGTGGGGATTGAACTGATCTACAGTTTCCATTTATTTTTAATTTGGATAAGTTCATCAAGAGCCTTCTTCCTTCAGAGGGACAAACACATTTTTTATACTCAGGTATTAATTTAATAATGTCATATCAGCAAAGACCTGTAATGGATGGGAATAACATGGTCATGCCTGAAATTGCACAGTGATTTTGTAGTAATGACAAATTCTATGCTTTAAGTGAGAAAACAGATTTTTTTTTTTTTAAAAAGAGGCAGAGTCCTAAGAAAACTGTATTTGAAATTAGTTCTCCTTTCTGGCTTTGCAGTACTATAAGAAACATAATGCATATGTTGATGTTGTTTGAGTTGCAGAGTAGGAAGCCGCAACAGAAAAGCATGTTACATGGAGCAGCTAAGCCATCAACAATGACTAAAAAGCAAAATCACTTCCAAGTTTCCAGAAGAAATTGTGCCCATTTGCTTCACAGTTTATCTTACATCTTTCTCTGCATGAGTATATCATGTGTCAATTTTTGTTAGGAGACTAATAGCTGATAGAAAAAGAAAGTTGTTCAAATCTAGTTAATATCTACTTCTACACTAGTAAGATTTGTTTCATATTTGAGGCTCTATAGTAGGATAGGCTTCACATATTTACTGGAGATAGCCCATGAAACATTGAGCGGCAGAAAGTAATAATTAAAGAGTAAAAACTCAATACTGTGCATTGTGTCTATGACATTGGAATAAATGTTATTAAGGATCATTTTAAATTGTTACATGATAAAGTATGCATATTCTCTCATCTAGCATATATGCCATGTACTCTTTAGAGTTTAACAAAAGACTTGAGGTTATCTCATTTCCCAAGAGGGTTACAATCTAATCAAGGAAGTTAAATCCTTGAATATCTTGAGAGACTTCAAAGATCACATCTTATTAGCTGCTGAATCATGTCTAACCTCTTATTTGGAGCAGAAAAATGTAAGTAAAGGTTCAGAAACCAAAGAAATACTCACTTTTAAAAAATTTGTTATATTTATTTTACCTTGTGTGCATGAGCACTTTGCATGTATATAGATAGGTCTGTGGATCATGTGCATGCCTGGTATCCTTGCAGGTCAGAAGACAGTATCAAATACCCTGAAACTGGAGTAACACATTATTGTGAGCTATATAGACTTGGTGCAGAAAACCAAACACTGGTTCTTGGTAATAACAACAAATGCTCCAACCATATCTGTCTGATTTTTATTGGTTTATGTGTAGAGTATGTTTCCCATGGAAGTGTTACTGAGTGAAGCACAGTATTTGATATCTTAACCACAGAAGACTATTATGACCTGGAGCAAAGAGTCCCATTTTAAAAATATTTTGGTTGTGAATTCTTACAATTGTATTTATCAGGGCCCTTCATTAATTAGTTTCTCTTCTCTCTCTCTGTTTCATGGATTATGGATCTAATCAAGCAAATGTTTATAGCTGTAGGTATTGAACTCAGAAATAAATAGTCTGATATTTGTGCTATAAAATTGTCTACTTAACCTGACATTTTGATAGCTACAGTGAAATTTTATAAGCTTTCTAGCTGAAGACAGATATAACAGATTTAAAAACTAAAGGACACTTGATCATTAATGATATTGTCTAGACTTTTAAACATCCCAAAAAATGTCTCGCTAAAATTTGTCACAGAAAAAAAAATCATTGATTCCTTTTGAACACTGTAAAAGCAAATTCTTTGGCCTTCCAGCATAGGCAAAAATGTCCACAAAAAGTTCCTTTTGAAATACTAGCAAATGGTGAAAGTTCACCTTGTTGCATCTCAGAAAATTTTGTACAGAAAAAGAAAAACTTCACATGCAGTGAAAGGAACCTAGATCACGTCTTCCTGGAAGAGTGTGTTTTGAGTTCTGACCTTCTCAGTCTCAATTTTTATCATAATTTTCATCTAATACAGCCACGCAAAGCAACCTAGTTCCTAGAAATATCAGAAAAGATAGCAGAAGAAGGGAAAACTGGAGCAGGGTTCCACACACCTCGTTTTCAAACTGAGGAGGACATTTTATCTATGTTCAATTTTGAAACCTCTGTTTAGAAGGAGGAGCCAATATCTACTCTTTAAGAAAAACAATGACTTCTAAATGGCAAAATTAATGTTCCTCTGACGACTAAATAAAGTTTTAAAATGCTATGACATAAAATGCCCAAATCCAAGAAGAGTGGAGCTCAGGGTGCAAAATCTTTTGAAAATTACACATTTACTCTCATCTACTCTCTCCGATTATTGCTGTTATATCTAAATTTAGGAACCTGACAGTATACTTTAGAGAATTATTGTACATGTTAATTTGATATTATTCTCTTATTCCATGCAAACTAATCACATATCTGTATACAGAACAAAACCAGAAGGCAGCATGGAGATATCAGGAATTTTTTATTATTCACATGCCATGAACTATTGCTCTTTTTCACAATAAAATGTACTTGTAAAAGAAAATTTATATTCTTTGGAAATACGATGTTTACTGTAATATTTCACTGAAATTGCAAAGAACAGTGAATGATGGACAATTCTCAAGGAACTATTCCAGGGATTTAAATGATTAGTTCACCTGTTGTGCTTTTGTTTAATTCATTCTCCATTGATTTATATCCATCATTTCTGTAACATTGCTTATGTGTACAAATACTATGGGCTTATCACACAGCATTGACGCATCACGTAACACTGAAATATGCTGATGTGCCTATATAGATGGGGGGGGGGGTGCCAGACACATTTCCATCACACTAACAACACACACAGCAGGCCTATCATTTTCTGTAAAGAAACTGTCTCCTGCCATGGATTCAGCATGTGAAAACAGCACAGATCCTTTCATTAATGTTTATCACAATATTTTAAGTAATTATTTTGTGTGTGTGTGTGTGTGTGTGTGTGTGTGAAGATAAGATTCCTATCTGAAGGTAAATGAATTTTTTCTAAATAGTTCATGGTTCATCTTCCTTCCTAATTAATCATTTGTTGTTTTTGATGTTTATTACTAGAATTGCTTTCAGGTTGGAAAGAATATTGCTAGTCTGTATTAGACTACAAATGTGAATAATCAGTTCCCACTGCATTTTACTGACTGCTTCAGTTATGAGAAAATGAACAATGATTCTGTTGGTGGGGAAACATCTACCTACATAATAAACATACATACCTAGCACTCGTATTCTCTCTGGATGAAGTGATCATTCAGTGAGTATTTTCATGGGTTTATTAACTTGTTAGGTTACATAAACAATACTAAATGAAGACGTGTGGATGGAGAAAAGGCAAACCATTACTAGGTAACTCAACATGCAATTGTGCATAATGTTGTAAGGAAAGCTGGGTTTTATTTTCTGATGACTTGTTTCCTGAGTACTGCAGCCTTGTATGCCACTAGCTCTCTGAAACTGCATACTTTAGCATTTTTAGTGTTTATATTATTGGCTATATTTTCACTTTGTAGCATTGCTACCGCATGATGCAGACTTTGAAAAGAGAATTTCTTTTCTTCATTGATCATAACATGCTTAGCACAGTGTTGAACACAAAGCAAAACTGCTGTTTATTAGGGGAAATATAGTTAGCTATACACTGGCTACCATTAATGCAAACATAGTAAGTTTAAAACATATTATACTCATTGGAGCTTAGAGCATATGGAGGAAGGTCTTTAATACTTTTGTTTTTGACAGTGGCCACTGAAGTGCACTCATTGTGAATTCTTCACAAGAATTTGATTAAGAATCAAGGGTTTGGAGAGAGGAAAGGGAAGGAGTAACTGAAGAAATTATATTGTAATTTCAAAAATTAAAATGAGTAATAAGTAAAGATAGTACTAAATATCAGAAGTGAGTCGCAAAAAGAGAACAGAACAAAAAGAATTGGAATACTTATAACAGAAAGTTTGATGGGTTCCTGTGGATCTAGGTGATATGAAGGTACAGAAGTCAGTGTTCTCTTTTAGAGTATTTAAAACCCCTTGACAATATACCATTTGGTTTTTGTGTGATTCACTTTTTGATGTCAGATCTCAAATTTAATTTCATATGACATCTTTAATAACCCATTTTTAGTTTTTCTGCTGTCTTCCAATTAGCATAGAATAAGGTTATGTAAAAGGATGACTTGATCAACTGGCAATAGAAAAATTAGTTTTCAAAGCATTCATAATAGTAGTACCTATATACAATGACATTCAGCATTTTCGTGGTGCTAACTCATTTTTGTTTGTAACTCTCTTTTCAAACTTTACCTCATTATAAGCTTATAAATCTTAGAGTTTCTTCTGCTTAAACCTCTTCAAAAAAAGATGCATTTCTTGGATGGCTGTAAAGCTGCATCATCTATTTCATGTGACTTTGGCAAAGCTAGTTCTCAGTCTCCTCTTAAGGTTAGGTTACCTGACCCAGGATCAGCGTTGGCTGTACTTTACACTCTGATCAATGTGATAAGTATGTGGAACCAAACAAAGTAACTGCATAAGTGTCCCAATTCTTTTCATGCACTGGAATAAAATTTATACTATTATTGGTAATTTTAAAGTCAAAGAAGTTGATTTGTATCTACAACAATCTTAATATTCTTTCTATATACTCTATTCATTTAAGAATTGTAGTGGTTTCTCTTTCTCATTGCTCTGACTAATTATCTGTAGATTATGAAAGATTAATCTCTGCTTATCTTTACAGAGTTTTCAGTTCACTGTGGCTGAGAGCACATAAAAGAATAGAGCAGTTGACTTCATTGTACTAATGGAACAGAGAGCAAATACTCGTGATTTTTCTTTTCTCCCATTTCAATGTAAATTTCAGCCTCAAACATGTTTGCTGCTCACATGCTCTCACTAGTCCATCTTTTCTACAGGACTCAGTTGTGTTGGTCCAACTTTATAGGCACATTTTGTGATTAACCATAATCATTCCACTCCCTGCCTTGGTTGAAAGCCACGCATATCCAGAACCCTTAGTACCACTCCTGACTTCCAAAATTCTCAGGTCTGTGCTCATTGCAAAATCTGTTAATTCTATTACTAAGAATTCTCACAATATCAACACCTCTAGGATTGTTTCTTAAACCCACATTCAATATCCCTGAAAGAGAATGATCCAAGACCACAGAAGGAAGACTTCCATCTCCTTTGCATTTATTGTTTGAGATCATTCTTAGAATAGTGATTCCTGGGCTGGGAGAGGCATGTAACTTCAATCAAAAAATTAACTTCAAGAAGAAATTTGTTGGAGTATTCTACAGGGAAAGTTGCTTTTCTTTTAATTGTTATCCAGAAGATAAAAACGTCTAGTCTCTGGAAATAACTTTATTATTACAAGAGCTGTTAGCTTCACTGTGGTCTTTGTACTGACTTCTGCATGAAGCCATTCAGGAGAATAGAAACCCAAGCAATCTCTCTACACAGGCCTGCCCTAACCTGTACTGCTGGGGCTTGCTTACTACTTAAGCACATTTTTTTCCCCTTTCCTATTATTGCTTTCAGCTGGAAACTTCTTAACCAATATAACGCCTAGACTTTGAACCAATCTAATTCTATTCCCTGAAATTTAATATTACAGACAAGTGGGGCAAATGATTATGTTATTCCCAGATGTTCTAAATCACAACACTGCTTTATTTAAACTTCAGGAGCATGACAAATTATTTGAAATTCTCATCAAAGCCACTCTTTAGTTCCCCTTTATCCACTAGAACGGTGCTTCTGAAATTTCAACATGTAAACCTGAAGGCCAGGACCTGAAATAGCAGATGCTCTACAAGCTGTAAGTGGTGTGGATGAGGTTGGTCTATGGAACACACTAAATACCAAGGACCAGGCAGAAAATAATCACTGTTTTTAAAGTAGACAGCAAGACAAATATGACTAATTATTAGACTCTATCCTCTGTCATATATTATGTATCTTCATAGAATTTTATTCCAAGTAGATGCACACATTTCATACTTGTTACCAGCTTACATATGAAAAAAAAATTCATCTCACAAGTTTCCAATGCATTATGGGAAAGATAGAGTGCTGGAGGGGAAACTTCTTGATTGAATTTTCTTTCACCACTTAATTCAATTTCGTAGAAATAAATTGACTGACTATGCAAAAAAATGGGAAAATCATTGACATGTAAATTGGATAAAATAAACATTCCTAAGATACTTACAGAGATTTATATTAAAAAGAATTATGCATAACATGGTTACTCAAACAGCTAAGCCTATTCATTTTGGTAATATGAGCTATGTACTGGCCCAAATGGTTTTGTTGCTCTAATTATTTGTGATCATACTTTAGAATTGCCTTAATTAATTTTATTTATTTTCTTTCAAAATATTTCTTTAGATGTTTTTGTGCTTATAGAATGATAGATATTAAAATGGAGGAATTTTGAAAAATATAAATTTTGTATGTTCTGAATGTATTATCTATTTCTACCTGTATTTTCATGAACTTCATATGATGATTCCTAAAAAATTATACTCTATCCTGGTTTGGGAAAGGTAAGAAAATGATACTCTATTTTATTTGCATGATTGTTTTTTTTTTTTTACCAATATATGGCCACTAAGAATATTATAGTTATCTAATTAAAAAATCTCTGCATACATATTCACCTATCTAGATAAGGTAGCTAGTTATAACACCTTAAAAACAACATGTCTCACTACAGTAACATCATCTTCCCAACCAATGTCTTCCCTAATTAAAATTCCTTTAGCAAGGAGTGGCTCAATTGGAGTCTGTGCTTGACGACTCAGGTTTCTTACAACAGCAGCTTCTTATTCCTCCTTTGTCTTATAATTCTGCATATTGTGCCAATAGAAGTGTGACAATATAAAACGATTTAAAGCCCATGTCAAAGAGTGATAAGAGTAACTAAAAAAAAATCACTATTGATAAATAGTCATTTGAGTTATATGAGAACTGAAAAATATCTTTGTGTTTAAAAGGTCCACCTGTGAGCACATTTTCCCTAGAGAATTGCGCCAGCATTCTGAAAATGGAAGCACATACTGTGGCTCACAGGTGTCTCTGCTGAGTGCTGCTCAAACATTGACTGTGTGCTGACGCAGGTGAGCCAAGGGAAAGGGAAGACATGAACGCTAGCTGTCTAACGAGATAATCCTGGGGGAAAATAAAAACGTTTTAGTGCAATGTGGGAAGTAATGAGAGTTGAAAACCCCTAGAAAACTGAGCTGAATTAAAATACTGTTTGAGGGAAGTTAATTCTTATTACTATTAATTATGTTATTGATTTACATTTCAAATGTAATTCCCCTTCTTGGTCCCCCTCCATGGTCCTCCCACCCCATTCCTCCTCATCTTCAACTCTAAGAGGGTGCCCCCACAACCACCTATCTACTCCCACCTCACCCCTCTAGTATCCACCTCTTCTGGGGCATCAAGCCTTCACAAGACCAAGCAGATCCCCTCCCATTGAGGTCAAATAAGGCAGTCCTCTGCTCCATAAGTTGCAACCACCATGATCAGCCCATGTATGATCTTTGGTTGATGGCATATCCCCTAGGAGCTCTGAGGGATATGGTTAATTGATACTGTTGTTCTTCCTATGGGGTTGTAAACTCCTTCAGCTCCTTCAGTCCCTTCCCTAACTCTTCCATTGGTGTCCACAAGATCAGTCCAATGGTTGGCTGTATGTATCTGAATCTGTCTCAGTCAGTTGCTGGTAGAGCCTCTCAGAGGACAGCCATGCCAGGCGCCTGTCTGCAAGCACAACATGGCATCAGTGATAGTGTTGGCATTTGGTGCCTGCATGTGTAATGGATCTGAAGTTAGAGCAATCTCTGGATGGCCTTTCCTTCAGTCTCTGCTCCATTTTTTTTATTAGATAGTTTCTTTATTTACATTTCAAATGCTGTCCTGAAAGTACCCTATACACCCCCCCCCAGCCTACTCCCCTACCCACCCACTCCCACTTCTTGGCCCTGGCGTTCCCCTGTACTTGGGCATATAAAGTTTGCAAGACCAAGGGCCCTCTCTTCCCAATGATGGCCGACTAGGCCATCTTCTGATACATCCTTTTTCATCTCTGCATTTTCTTTAGATAGAAACAATTCTGGGTTAAAAAATTTGAGATGGGTGGGTGGCCCCATACCTCCAATGGGAGTCATGTCTATCTACTAGAGATAGTCTCTTCCATTTCTCTCCATGCTGCTAGGCATTTCAGATAGGGTCATCACCATTGGGTGCTGGGAGCCTCTCACATCCATGGTGTCTGGGATTTTCTAGAGGTTCCCCCATCTCTCAGCTCACACTGCAGCATATTTCTAATCATCATTCTCCTGGCCCTCTAGGCTTTTTTCCTCTCTCACCCCATGCCTGATTCTGCCCCCATTTTCCTACCCCTATGCTCTCCCACCCAGGTCCCTCCCTCCCTCTGCTCTCATGATTATTTTGTTCCCCTTTCAAAGTGGGATTGACTCATCCATACTTGAGCCTTTCTTCTTGTTAAGCCTCATATGTTCTGTGAGTTTTATCATGGATATTCTGAACTTTTGGGCTAATATCCACTTACGGTGAGTACATACCATGCATGTTGTTTTATGTCTGGGTTACTTTACTCAGGATAATACTTTCTAGTTCCATTCATTTGCCTGCAAAATTCATGATGTCTTTGTTTTGAATAGGTGAGTAGTATTCCATTGTATAAATGAACCAAGTATTCTGTTTCCATTCTTCAGTTGAGGGACATCTGGGTTGTTTCCAGCTTTTGGTGATTAAATATAATGCTGCTATGAACATAGTAGCGCACATGTCCTTGTGATATGATGTAGCACCTTTTGGGTATATACCTAGGAGTGGTATATCTGGGGGAGAGATTGCCATGTCAGCCCCTCTTTCTAGCCCATAGATTGCAGGTCTTGCACAAGATCTGCTACCAGTGACACAGGTGAGTTTTCTGCCCAAAACACCACCACAGCTGGGGAATCCATAGAGTCCAGCAGAAGCAGGACCACTCTCTTCTGCATGAATCTCATCTCCCTTCTAATCTGCACCTCTCTGGGCAGATGGGCATGCCTGCCCCTCTTTCCATTCCACAGTCTGAAGGTCTTTGACTTGATCTACGTTAACCAGTGGCACAGGTCTGTACCTCCACAGGAGCATGTTGGTGTGCCTCTTTCTCTTCCATACCCCACAGTCTGCCAGTCTCCCAGGAGGTCTACCATAACCAGGAAAACAGCTTGCCTGTCTTCTAGGAAGTCTGCCACAGCCAGGGACACAGGAGTGACCCCTAACCAGAGACAGCACAGCCTGCCTCCCAGGAGGCCTACTCTAATCCAGGTCACAGAGTTCTACCTGCCTCCAACTGGATGCTTGATAGCATTATTATAGAAAATTAAGAAAGAACAGTAGACTGTGAGTGGGCTAGATGCATCTATTCATTTTGGAATGGCCCAAAATAGTCCATGAAGATAGCTTCATCTGATTCCCCCCCCCCATTATTTAGCTAATTTATTTAGTCACGTTACATTCTGCTCACAGCCCCCTTTACCTCTAGTCCCTCCCACATATAGCCCTTACTCCACCCTTCCCCTTTTCCTCTGAGAAGTGAGAGGTCCACTGTGGATACTAACCCACATTTACAACTCAAGTCACTGCAGGAATAGGTACATCCTCTCCACCTGAGGCAAGAAAAAGCAACTTAGGGGAACAGAATAGACAGACAGGCAACAGAGTCA